>BLSH010368248.1:32234-43473 GCA_018402905.1 Glandirana rugosa | reverse complement strand
CTAAAAGCGGCGCACAAAAAGGCCCCCTCGGAATCTTCGCTATCTCTTTTAAATGCAGCTAAATTAGAGTTGAATCTGGCTCTTACTACAAAGGCAGAAAAGTATCTTCTCTGGTCAAGTGCCAAGTTTTACTCTAACAGGGATAAAATTGGGACTCTTCTAGCTCATAAACTAAGCCCTAGAACTAGATCATTTAACATTCCGCGAATTAAAATAAGTCCAACTCAATCTTCTGCGAACCCCAAAAAGATTCTAGAGACTTTTCAAAGCTTCTACGCAAAACTATACAGCTCTGACTTAAACATTAAACCCCCAGATATTGCCCAATACCTGGATAATATTCCTTTGCCCAAACTCTCTAGGGAACATAGTAACCAGATGGAAGCGCCGTTTTCAGAGGAAGAAATTGAGGAGGCTATAGACAATCTGAAAATTAGATCTTCACCGGGTCCCGATGGCTTCCCGAATATATATTACAAAACATTTAAAGAAACATTGACTCCTTACCTGGCAAAATTTTTTAACTTCTTGAGATCTGGAACCCCTCTTGACCCCCAATTGAATACGGCATTTATTTCGGTCATACCTAAGCCAGACAAAAATCCGGAGTAAGTGGGAAACTATAGACCCATTTCCCTCATTAACAATGATATTAAAATCATGACAAAAATCCTCAGCAAAAGGTTGGCAAACTTCATAAACCAGTACATAAGCAAAGACCAGGTAGGGTTCATTCCCGGAAGGCAAGGACTGGATCAAATTAGACGAGCGATAGACCTCATTTCTCTTCTACAATATAATTGGGATGGGGGACCTAAACAAAATGGGATGCTGCTCTAATTGGACTTACACAAGGCCTTCGATTCGGTGACTTGGCCCTACATCTTCACCCTCCTTGATAAATGAGGCTTTGGAGAGAAGTTCTCCAACTTAATGAAATCCCTCTACTCTTTTCCCTCGGCCAAAATCCGGCTTCAGGGGTTTCTTTCAGAAAAAGTGGATATAGCGAGGGGTACCAGACAGGGTTGCCCCCTGTCCCCCTTGATTTTCGCTATATCAATTAAAACCCTCGCTATAGCCATTAGACACAATATGAACATCAAGGGAGTCAAGTGTGGGTCGAAGGTCCATAAATGTGGCCTTTACGCGGATGACATCCTACTTTTTCTTACATCTCCAATCACATCCCTGCCTAATCTTTGTTCAACCCTAGAGGAATTTTCAAAATATTCCGGCCTTAAGGTCAATTTTTCCAAATCGCATGCCCTCAATATTTCACTCCCAGTTGAAGTGAAATTGTCTTTGCAGAGTTCTTTCCAGTTTTCATGGAAGGATAGCGATATCAAATATTTGGGTGTTACTCTCCCAGCTAAGGTAGACCAAATCTACTCTAAGAACTACCTTCCGATGTATAAGAAACTAGAAAGGGATCTAAAAGCATGGGGTGGTAGGGAGCTCTCTTGGATAGGTAGAATACATTCAGTAAAAATGACCCTTCTACCAAGACTTCTCTATCTGTTCAGGTCTCTTCCGATAGCAATTCGAAAAGACCACCTAACTCTCTTTCAAAATAAAGTCTTACGATTCATTTGGGGTAAATCGGGACACAGATTATCTAAGAAGACTCTCTTTCTACCTAGGAAAAGGGGAGGACTTGGCACCCCTAACCTTTGGGGATACTTTCAGGCAGCTAGGTTAGCGCAACTTTCAGCTATATATTTTAAAACAGAAAAGCCGGAATGGATCCAGGTAGAAAGACAAGCGGTTCCAATTTGGGATAAACTACGCTTCTCCGATAAGCTAGTATCTGGGTGTAAACCTCTTTCCCACCTGTTTCATAATCGGGATTTTCCCCCAGGAAGGGATATTCGGGCATTTCAATGGTGGCTGGACAAGGGACTGTACCGGATCGGTCATTTCCTCTCCCATTTGGGCCCCCTCCCGATGAGTCACTGGACACAAAAACTAGAAATGCCAAACTCAGAACAATTTAGATATAGACAAATTTACAACTTTTTACAAAAAATCTGGAAGGTCAACTGTTCCTTAAATTCGGTCACGCCTTATGAAAGCTGGTGCGGTCAAGCCATGGATCAAAAGGGAGGGATCTCCATCATTTATCAATCACTCATCCTTCCCTCGAGTAAAACGGGATATATGCGAGCCTGGGAGGAGGATCTCAACTTAGAATGGGACATTGATAAGTGGAACTTAGCATTCTTTAGATCATTCCAAAAGATGATTTGTGTTCCCCTAATGGAAGCTAGTGTTAAAGTACTTAAGAGATGGTACTTGACCCCTTCCAGATTGGCTATCATGTTCCCTTCGGCGGACCCCTGTTGTTTTAGGGGATGTGGCCTGAGGGGCACGATGCTACACACGTGGTGGGAATGTCCCAGATTGAGACCCTTCTGGAAAAAATATTTAATATGATAACCATAGTGACAGGATTTCAAATCCCCAGAATTCCGAGTGTTGCTTTATTAAATGATGATCTTCCCAAAATTCCTAAAGCTTCGAAAAGTCTTATCCACTTCATTTTTATAGGAACTAAAATGTCAATAGCTAAAGCATGGAAGCAACCTAAAGTTTCCTTTACGGCCGCTAAACGAAAGATCTCCTGGATAATGATGCAGGAAAAAATCTGTAGTACACTTTCAGACTCCTCCTCTAAGTTTGAAGCAATATGGGAACCCTGGGCGCATTTTGTTGGGGTTTCGTTAACTCCAGGTGTTCTACCCCCATAATCTGACAGTTTGTTAGTGGACTTTGGCTGGTGGATTCTCTTTCTCTTCTCCTTCTTCTTTTTCCCTATCTTGCTCTTATCTTCTTCTTTTTTCTATAAACAAGAAATCCGATATTTTGGGTTTCTTTTAGCTTTTAGGGCTTACCTTAAGTCTCTATTGGTCCTCCTCAATTACTGTTCAAACAGGACCTGGTTTATTAATTGTTTAGCATTTTACTCATTAAAGGTCAGCTAACCTCAATGTCTGCTTTAAGGGTGTGGGGTTTGGCCACCAAGGCACAGCTTGCTCCCAGTACCGGTACCAAACCTCACGCTTACTAGGATCTGTTCCTTCTTATATTACACTGGGGTATTTGTTAGTCGCGCTAAGTCAACTGTTGGATCATAACCCTAACGGGAAGTAATATTAAGTGGGGAGGGACTAGCGGGATACAAGGAACAATATTGCTGAATAAGTCACAATGTATCGAATCAGTTGTTATTGCCCTTATCTTTGCTGAAATGTTTATTTTCATTGTACCTATGCTCTATATTTTAATAAAACATTTGAAAAGTAAAAAACACTGATAGCTAACATGGGAACAAGAGCGGGAGGCTTTTAGCAAGAGCCCTTAATGCCCGAAAGGCCAATAACGGCGTATACTTACTTAAAGACGCACAAGGCCGCAGTGTATCTACAAATGAGGATATTGCGGGCTTGTTTGAGCAGTTCTACAAAAGGTTATACAACCTTCCTTCTCCACCGAACACCAATGGCGTAAAATAACCACGTGCAACCCTCACCTGAAACTTCCTCCAAACATACGGCCCAAAACCCATCCCTGAACAAAACACGAAACAGCTTGACAAACCTATTTCAGAAGACGAATTCAGACTAGTGGTGAAACAGCTTAAAGCAGGGAAAAGCCTGGGCCCAGATGGGTTTACAGCAGCCTACTTCAAAACGTTTTCTAATATTCTTGCATCACCATTCCTGAGAACATTCAATACTCTACACCCTCACACACCTCAGCGACACAGACTACTAGAGGCCCATATAGCTGTAGTCCCCAAAGAAGGTAAGGACGCGACAGCAGTTGTGAACTACCGACCTATATCCCTCCTGAACGTGGATATAAAAATCTTCGCTAAAATACTGGCCAACCGCCTCCTACCCCTCCTGCCCCTGTTGATTGATGATGATCAAGTAGGCTTTGTCCCCGGCAGGGAGGCCAGGGACAACACAATCAAAGCCATCAACATACACCACTGGTTAACTGAGACACGACAGAAAGGTTTCCTTCTCTCATTGGATGCGGAGAAGGCATTCGACAGATTGGCTTGGGGCTACCTGGAAGCAGTCCTCGAACACCTGGGAATTGGCAGTCGATCCCTCCAGTTTATTATGTCCCTCTACACCACGATCCGATCCTTTTTATCCTCACCCTGGAACCACTCCTGTGCTGCCTTAGAGCTAACTCCGATATCCAAGGAATATCAATAGTGGGTTGTACATACAAACTTGCGGCATTTGCCGATGATATCCTTCTTTTCCTCCAAAATCCACTAATCACCATACCGAGTTTGCTAAAGGAATTTGATTTTTTCCAACAAATATCTAATCTTAAAATAAATTTTACTAAATCTCATGCGCTAAACGTAACACTTTCAGATGAGGAGGTAACCCAATGTAGTATGAACTTCCCTTTTAAATGGCAACCCCATGCGATCACGTATTTAGGCATACAGCTGACGTTACACCTTTCTGACTTGTTCCCAAAAAACCACCTACACATCCTTAAATCAATCATGGCTGACCTCAAGAAATGGGATAGACCGACGTTCTCTTGGTTTGGCCATGCGGCCATCCTCAAGATGAACGCCCTTCCAAGATTGCTCTACGTCTTACAAACCCTTCCAATTAAACTTCCCAGCAGCTTCTTTGCAGCTTATAAACGGCTCTGTTTAAATTTCCTCTGGAAACAGAAACACCCAAGGATAAGCTATAACCAGCTCATTAGGCCGAAAGAGAAAGGTGGTATAGGCCTCCCGGACCTCAAGCACTATTACCTAGCTACTCATCTAGATAGGGTGATAGATTGCAGAGCCCACGAAGGGATCAAAGACTGGACTGGCCTTGAATCCTCTTTCTCCCCCATACCCGTGAAGCTGACCCCATAGATACTCCCTGATAATCTCCCACAGACAATTAAAAAACATCCACTGATCTACCCGATGCTACAGTGCTTCAGAGAAGCTTGTAAGAAAGAGAACATATCGACTACCCCAGGACCCCTAACCCCGATCCGTCACAATCCTGCCTTTCCCCCAGGTCTCCATGAAAAATTCCTAGTAGACATATGGCCGCACTCTGAGATCTATGCATACCAATTCTATAGTGGAGGAAAGTTCCTTGATCGCACCCAGCTGGCAGCCGAAGGCAAGCATGGCCCCTTTCCCCACTGGGCATATCTGCAAATTCGTCACTCCTTAAGGGACTTAGCAGGCAAATTCTCCCTAACTAGACCGCTCACGCCATTTGAAACACTATACACTCAAAGTTCTCCTCAACGGCATACGATCTCCACAATACACTCAATGCTGTTTGCCAACACCCCTCCCAACCTAGGAAAGGCATGTAAGGCCTGGGAGAGAGACGTACAAATGGACATCTCAGAAACCCAATGGGGGCTCATCTATACCTTGGCCCACAAAGGATCGCTCAATGTCAGAGTCCAGGAAAATAACTACAAGACACTGACCAGATGGTACCGTACACCTACGTTACTACACAAAATTAACCCGTCCGTCCCAGGCACATGCTGGAGATGCCTGGACGATGTGGGTACACTACTACACATATGGTGGTTATGCCCCAAAATCCAACCCTTCTGGGCTAAGGTTAGAGAGATCACGGAGCAGGTCACTACCCTACAGATAGAGCTCTCACCAGCACACTTAATACTTCACCATTTGCCAACCCCTGCACACTCGTACTGTAAATCTCTCGCCATGCACATGGTTAACTCTGCGAAACTGTGCATACCAAGACACTGGAAGTCTCAGCATGTGCCAACAGTTTTGGAATGGTTCCAAAGCATTAATAAAACAGCCGAAATGGAAGAACTAATCCACACAGCTAAAGACACACCTACCAAATATACCCACACATGGGCATGCTGGCTACATTTCCTATCCACAGACAGATATAATCAACTAACAAGACCCACTTCTTTGAACACGCTAATCTGAGGTTATACCCTTCAGTAATTTTGGAACACACATGCACTAATACTCCCTTATGCCTCGCCAAATCTATGAAGACTCAACATTCAAGTTTGACGATCCGATATGGTATAGCCGCCATTGACACGAAACGGTTCCACCGTTCTGATTATCAAGACTCTAACCCTTACAACCCTTCCTAGGCTGCCGTGGGAACAGACAATGCGAATGACCCCCCCTTTTTTTTTTTCTTTCTTCTTTTCTCTCCTACCTCTGCATTCCCCCCCCCCCCAATCTCCCCACCTTCCCTTACACAATGAGATATGCCTATTTCCCTTCAATTTGGGACACTAAACATAAAGTCACCCTAAAGTACGCTTTTCCCGCTCAGGGAAAAGAGATCGAAGACATTACAGGTTCATTCCACTCCTACATCTTAACACCCCAATCAAACATCTAGCAAGAGATTAACTCTAACTTCTTTAATGTACATGAATCTAAATTTGATCTACTCGGATGGCTCGCCTTCTGAGGATGTGAGTTCAGGCGACTGTGAGACGTTCAGGTAATAAGTGATATATTTGTTATTTTGTTAGTCGACCATAAATATATCACTTCTCTCTCCTAAAATCTTGTTTGATCCTATTTGCCTACTGTATCATTATCTTCAATTATTGTTGGATCCTAAGGTATAAGGTCCCGATGCAAGACGCTACCTACTGGCGACATTTCATTACTCTGTACCACCTTTGTAACCCATTATTTCTAATAAAACTCTTATTGGAAAAAAAAAAAACCACTAATAGCTGCAAACAATTTATGAGAGAATATATAGCTACAGAAAGCTAAAGTGACAGTAAACTCTGATTTAAAAAATATCCTGACTACAATAGCACCATAAAATCAAAAAGTCAAACGACCCCAGAGTATATGGTCCCAGCAGCGCTCATAAATGACTTGTAATCAAACACAGTCTTTCTATTGATTGTAAATGGTTCTCTCAATGTCATAAACATTCGTCCATTAAGTGTCTCTATGCTGGGGAACAGGATCACTTCAAAGACTTAATCCTTCACCACACCTCGTGAATAGACAGGGAGGTAGAATCCCCCCAATGTGGAAAAACTCACCAGAGGTAAGTCAAATCAGCGCCTTAGGTGAATAAACTGCAATCAAGTCCACTTCGGTTTCAGATCGTCTTTGGGTGTATGGGAACCAACCGATAATTACCGTGCGGGATTACCTGTTGTGATGGGTAAAACCCCCACAATGCCAGATCTATATCCTGCACAGTTGAATGTTACGAGGCAGAAAAATAAAGTGAGTAACAATTTCATGAAAAAATAGATAACATGACCATTAGATAGAGGGTATGAATGTTTCTTTTTGGCAAATAAGGATATTGTTTAGTGTAACTTTAAAAGAGAAGTATGTTTTTGTTTTTCCCCTTTATAGTTACCTAGATGGATGCAGCATCGGTCCAATGCTGCATCTGTCCCCCGGCGTCTGTATATGGAGAACCAAGCCACCAAACACAGCTGATGGCTCGGTTCTCACAGATTCCTGAGCTAGGGTTGCCAGCTGTCCGGGACTCACCCAGACAGTTCAAGTTTGGACTCATGCGTCTGGGTTTCAGACTGCCTGAAACCCAGGCACATTATTCAGACAGGACTATGGCTACCCAGAAGAGTTGCTGGCTGCAGTTGTCTAAGCTGAAAGTGTCTGTTACACTCTCTTTCACATTGCCCAAATCCAGCACTAGTGACCCCCCCCAAATACACATAGACGGGAGATGAGAGGGGGCTCAATCTACTCCTCTTCCTCCAGACCCTACACCTCTGTGTCTGCCCACACTCCAATCCCCATTGCTGTGCCTCAGAAAAGGATAGTGGGGGCCAGAAATTTGAAATCCAGCAGCCTCAGATACATCTGGATGAGAGGTGCTGACTGCCAAGGGGTGAGTGAGCTCACCATCCATCCCCATCTGTGACTGAAGTCTCCCCCTCCTCTCTACAGCCTCAGAGTGAGGTAAAGGTAAATCAGGGTTCTCAGAGCACCCCTTACATCAGAGTTCCCCTTTACACCAGAGGCCACAGTGTTCCCCCTTACATCAGCGTCCTCTCCATACATCAGAGTTCTCAGTGTTCCCCCTTAAATCAGGGTTCCCAGAACATCCCTTATGTTAGAGTCCCCAGAGTTCAGCCTTATATCAGAGTCTGCAGCGCCCCCCCCCCTTACAGTGAAAGGGAACTCTGTGAGTTCAGATGTAAAAGGGAAACTCTGTGGACTCTGATGCAAAGGGGGACGCTTGTTATCAACTTCACATGATTAGAAATGTTATTTAATAGAAAAATATATGTATAGTTTATACTATAAAAAAATTGCTGTGTTCGGGTTTGACTTGAAGAAAAGGTGGCAACCCTACCCCGAGCAGAGAGCTGCTGGCTGTCAATCAGCAAGCCCTCTGCTCGGCTCCTCCATGCTCACTGGAGCGCTGAGCTGTGGAGGGGCGGGGATAGGCCACCTCAGTCTCTCAGCAGCTCCCTGAGAGATTGAGATGGCTGTCAGTCCAGGCACCAGGTGGATTCCGACTCCTGTGAAATGGGTCACAGGCGTGCAAAATGAATTGCACACCTGTGACACATAGGAGAAGTACGGCCAAACAAGCTCAGGCCATACTTCTCCTTTAACTGGAGCAAAGTGAAGTTTGATATTGCAGTGTCGCATTTATTCGATTTCAAGAAAATGAAAAAGAAGGCAGACAGTCGTTTTTTTAAGGACATGGTCAGAGACTGCAGGCATAGTACAGGAGATGGTCAGAGACTGCAGACATTCTACAGGAGATGGTCAGAGACAAAAGACATACTACAGGAGAGGGTCAGAGACTGAAGACATGCTACAGGAGATGATCAGAGACTGCAGGCGTACTACAGGAGATGGTCAGAGACTGAAGAGATACTACAGGAGAGGGTCAGAGACTGCAGGTGTACTAAAGGAGATGGCCAGAGACTGCAGGCATAGTACAGGAGATGGTCAGTGACTGCAGACATTCTACAGGAGATGGTCAGAGACCAAAGACATACTACAGGAGAGAGTCAGGGAAACTGCACAGCTCAAGTCCAACTCCACCCCAGTAGCATATGGCCACCATCTTTTTCATAGGCAGTGTGGGCTCAAAGGGCAGCTGCTTTGGGCCCCACGTTAAAGATGGTCCTGTGCGGGACACTCATTGCAGGTTTATTTCACCACATTCTACTGTGAACTGGGGCTTATTAATACCTTTTCAATGCAATTAAAAAAGTGATAGGGTACTGAGGGCAGCAAACAATCCAGCCTGGCTCTGGAAGCCATGTTGTGGTGCCTGGTAACCCCTCAGCCCTCTGGCTCTGCAGTCAGCATCACAACATGGCTGACAGTCAGGCTAAACCGTCAGTACCAAGCAAGTGGAAAATGGTAACCCAGTTTGTGAATAACTTTGCCATTTGCAGCAGTCTCACTTACCCCTATGGCAGCATAGCACTGGTAAGTGGTCTATGACAGTCTCTGAGGCAGCGAGCCAAAGGGTAAAGAGGGAAGCTCAGCTCCTTAGCAGCAGCTACCCAACACTGCTACCAGCCAGTCTTTGTGTGTTCTCCGCTCCAAACAGCCAAGCTCCTCCAAAGTCGAAGGCGGGAATCGACCGTACAAGGTGTAGAGGTGGTCAGTGGGTGGGGCTACAGACGCCGCCCACTCCTGCTATGCCTGTGTGCTGGTGTCCGTAACAGATCTGTCTGTAGGGAGCCCTGGCTGCAACAGCACGAGTGCCTGTGCCAGTGTACTTTACATCTGACCTGCTGCATTATGTACTCTGCTCGCAATACCGACTGCTGTGCTGCCTATTGTAGTGGTGATGGCACCATGTGAGATGGCAAGGCAGAGATTTTAAAAAAAAAATGTGCTCAGCGCTACCAAAAGTGAATAAAAAATATATTACTGCGTTCATATACGCTTCACATGCGTTTTTAGATCTATTGTTTTTTAGAAATTTAAATAATAGGCAAAGTGCTCAGCACTTATCACAGGTGTGCAGACATTCAAACAAATTGTGTCATATGATAGCCTACATTCATTGTAGATTTGACAATATATCATGCATAAATTAGTAGTGACTAATTGTGTTCATCACTCTGTGCCACATATAAATCAAATACTGTGTCTCAAAGCTGGACACAATCTGTGCAATTGGTAACCCTGCATGTGCTCAAATGATTCTCATTAATTACTGTGTCTCAAGGCTGGACACAACTTAACTAAAACATAAATACCACAAATCAGAATATACAGTTTATCTATTAATGTGCATATCAAAAAAATGTCTCTTTAAAGTCTTCAATTTGTTTTTCTGCCTTCTTAAATCTGGTATCCTTCCACCAAAAACAATGATATTTTTGTGATGTTCACAGGAATTAATTTTTGTGACTGTAATCCACTCTGTGCCACCTTTTTGTGCTCTAGCCTCTCACCTGAGTGTGCTAGGGCCTTAGCACGTAAAGGTTTCTTTGCTGTGATGATGTGATGGTAGTGTTTCTCCACCAGAGGTCTCTCAATGCACCTAATGGAGCCCTCCTTCCTCCTATGGTGTGCCTGGTTCCTCCGAGCTTTTACTTCTAATTTCGTTCTCAGCATATATGGGAGAAGAATTGAAAAGCTCTGTGGTGTGATATAGTTTTAAAAGTTTATTTAAATAAAACACATAAAGAACTCACATTTAAAATCCTAAAAACCGGCGCCTCTCCACGAGCAGCGAACTCGTCACTTTCAATTTGGTCACTTCCGATCACCTCCGCTCACGCCCTACGCATTACATCACGCATCACGTGACTTCTTCATGGGGATAGCTATTAGCTATCAGCGATTGCAGCTGCCACAGCAATGATTTAATATTTAATATCAATTCAACCACTTGCCGACCGCCAACCGCAGGTTGGCGGCGACAAAGTGGCTCGTTATCGCAAATCGCCGTCATACGACGGCGGCTGCGATAACGCGCACTGTGAGCGTGCGCATGCCGCCGGAGGCACGCCCGCACGCTCACTGTGTTCGGGGAGGGCCAGGGAGCGGGTGCGGCAGCTTCGATTGCCGCCGGCTACTCGCGATGGCCCCCCCGGAGCGAAGGAATGGAGGTCCGTGTATGTAAACACGGACCTCCGTTCTGTGTGAGGGGGAAGGGCTGTGATCACAGCCTTCCTGTATACGAAGGCTACAAATGTATGTGCCTGGAGGTAAGGAAGCGAGGCCCCCCCGGTAGCG
>BLSH010368247.1:124903-142480 GCA_018402905.1 Glandirana rugosa | reverse complement strand
TTACAAACCACAAACAATACCATTGCTTATGGAAATTTTAATTTTTTATTTTTTTATTTTTTTTTTAGAAAAACTTCAAATAGCACTGAAGAAATACATAAGAATACATCCAAACTCGTCATGTTGTTCAAACGCAAACAATACCATTGCTTATGCAAATGTCAAATTAGTGTAATTTATTAATTGAATTCAATGATGAAAAATTGAAATAGATAACCTGAAGCAGAAATCCTAACAGCTATCATTCTATCACCTATATGTCCATAGAAATGCAGGATGTGTGTAGACAGCTCCTTGCTCTAGTGGCCAGTTATAGGTGGTGGACAGTGACCTTGTTTTGTATTGTAACTTTGGGCGCACACCAGGTGCACACCAGCCATTAGGCCACGGCTGGGTGTCTGGCCCTGTACCTTTTAGGAGGGATGGGCTCCTCCAGTCACCTGTCCTCCATCTATCCATTAAATTGCATGTGCTTCCATTGTGAAGCCTCATATATAGAGTTAGGTCTGCAGTATACAGGGAGCCTTGACGGGGCCTACAGCTTACGCATGCACTTGCAAATGTGTGTAACCAATCCCCTGCCTTTTAAACGCTACTGTTAGACAGGTGAATTTGTTTGGTGACAGATTGGTCGGTAAGTTGAGCATTGGAATTCTTTGTTGTTTGTGTGTAGATGCCCCTCCATAGCTCCTTGCTGTAGTGGCCAGTTATAGGTGGTGGACAGTGACCTTGTTTTGTGTTGGGGTGTGTGTAGATAAGCATGCTATGCAGCTTTGCAGTGGCTCTGAAGGTAGCTCAGCTGATTAGCATGGTTTGTTGCTTGGGTTTGAATCCCACTCAAGCCATGTCCTGTTGTAATTTCTACTTATGTTGTTCACCCAAGTTTTCACCCTGGCAGCACTGAGTTTCTGGGTTACAATTGTGAACATGCTATTTAATGTAGAGAAATACTCTCATTTCCCTATGTTGTTAAAAATAACTTGGGATTACTGGCCTAACTTCTCTTTCGGTCAAAATGTTGTATTTTTGGGTAGGAGGGTTACACCACCATTGCAAATCTTCCCAGATACACTATTTAGGCCAAAGTAGTGGGATGGCTGCCTTTACACACACGAACATTAATGGCAGCCCAGTCTTAGTCCATTGTGTGAAAATAGGATTTGGCACCCCCTTTGCAGCTACAACAGCCACAACTCTTCTGGGAAGGCTGCCCACAAGGTTTAGGAGGGTGTCTATGGGAATGTTTGACCATTCTTCCAGAAGAGCATTTATGAGGTCAGGAACTGATGCTGGATGAGAAGGCCTAGCTTGCAGTCTATGCTCTAATTCAGCAAAAAGGTGTTTTATTGTGTTTATGAACCTTGCTTTGTGCACTGGTGTGCAGTCATGTTGGAATAGGAACAGGCCATCCTCAAACTGGTCCTACAAACTTCAGATCAGGAAACTGTCCAAATGTGTTGGTATGCTGAAATCATAAATCACATCAGAATACCCCCTCTACCTATTTATTTGGACCAGTGCATAAAGACATGGGTGAAGGAGTTTGGTGTGGTGGAAATTGACTGGCGTGGACTCCTGACTCCAATACAACAGGACACCATGGGGATCAATTAGAGTGGAAACGGCAAGCCAGGCCTTCCTGTCCAACATCAGTGCCTGACCTTACAAAGGCATATTGCTTGGTATGCTAAGCATGGCTATGGACTAAGACCCTATAAACACTATTAGATTTGCGACAGATCTTTGGATTCAAATTGACCCAGACCCTTTAATATGAGGGCAAACCTTAAGAGTTTAAATGTGTATGCAATCAGGCAGGTCCTTACACTACATGGTTTAGTTATATAAGAACGCAAAAATATGCACAAAGTCTAATAATGTGTATGGGCTCTAAAGCCCCGTACACACGGTTCGACGGTTGTATACAACAGGTCGTACTTACCACTGTCGTATATGTAATCGATCGTTCGTATGCGCGATTTGAACAGCCGAACATACAATGGTCGTACAAGGAGAGTTGCATGAGCAGACTAGAAAACTTGGTCGTACCAACAAGCGGTCATACGACCGTTGTATCGTGTGTACAGAGCAGTTGGTACAACAAAGTTGTATTGTGCAAAACACGCATGCTCCAAAGTCAGGAATGGCTGGATGCTAATTACATGCACCTGAACGTTCTTCTGTGGTCGTATGATCATGTAGTGCAGTTAGTATGCTACATACAACAGCCAACATACGATTTGCGATGATCGTACGTACGATCGTCGTCCCATGTGTACGAGGCTTTAGTCCATTGGCATGCACATAAACAAACCAACAGTTTTCAAACCACCAGTTTTCAAACCACATGGACCTGTGCAGTGTAAACCATAACATTTTGCATGTGGTGTTACTGCTCATCAGGTATAAGCATTTGAAACATTCATGAAGAGACAGATTGAATGATACTGGTGGGCGTGTACTTTCATTGGGCGTGTCGATGCTAATGATACAAGCTCTATATAAAGGATTGCAGTAGCTGGCCTCCGTTTGGTCGGGTCTGAGAAGAGGCCTGTTTCTTTTTCCTGTGGTGGTTTTGAGAGTAATGCTCTTGTGCATAATGAGTAATGCCTCACTAGAGCTGTTTGCAGAAATTATTGTGCATTTTGACCATCAAAAGTGGGTTTCTGTGGTGATTCTGTCAACTGTTGTGTGTATTGTTTATGCCTTACCATGCATTCGTAGTTTGGGAGAATCTGCTGATTGTTTGATCTCATTGCTTAATCATGTACATGGAAATGCAGCTTATAACTGAACAGACTAACCAATGTATGTGCGTAGAATTTGGTGTGGCGGTGGGTGTTAGAATATGTTCTTAATATTAAGTTGTGAAGCTTTGTTACAATGACTAAGTTTTCTCAATTTTGCTGTTCAAAATGTGATGTGTGTTGGTGTCCACTGTAAGGTTTCTAACTATTTTAGATTGTAAGTTCCTATGAGCAGGGCTGTTCCAACCTAAGGGTTTTCATTTGTGTGTCATTCACCATTTTTAGTTTTAATATTTAAACTGTAGGAACTGAATGGGTGTATATAATTGTGTTTTTATGCTTGCAAAATAAATGTCAATTATTGACCTCCTTGTTTGTTGTGTCCATTACTTTTTATGTTAGAAGTGAAATATCTTTCTTTAGAATTATGTAAATTCTAAGCTGTAATTGTGTACCTCAAAACCTAATCTTTAGCACACCAGCAAGTCAATTATCCAGGTGTTTAGGTGGAGCCTTTAGATTTAACAGCTGGAGAAAATTGCAGGTAATGAATTCAGCTGGTGGATATGCAGTGTTGTATGTGCGAAACTGTCCTCTGCATTTGTTCAGCTACTGTAATCCCAGGGACACCATTTCTTAGTAAACTGCCTTAGGGCCGGTTCACACTGCAGCAATGCAGGAATAGCTTGTCTCCTGGTTGCAGTTCACACTGCTCTATGTGAACTGTGGGGAGTGACCGTACAAAGGTAATCACAGCCCCAAATCAGTTCACAGTATCGCAGTGTAAACTCACACAGGAGTCTTATTGCATGATGTAAACAGCCCTGTGCTCCAATTCTGACCCTGTGTAAAAAAAAAAAAAAAAAAAAAAAAGAGCTGTGTGTTTGCTCCGATTGTATGTCTGAATTTGCAAAGCAATCTCTATGGCTGAATTCATATTGCACAGAGCTTGCATACGAGTCACACTGCAGTGTGCGAATCATATGCTATCTCCAAGGTTGGAGCAGTGTGAACTGGCCCTCACCGACCCAGAACTCTTTGTGATCACCTGGAAGTTCCGGTGCTGGGAGGATGTTAGAAAAGCGTTGCTCCAATCGCTTTTGACTAAAAATTAGGGTCCTGGAAATCTAAAAAAACATTCATATATATATGCACATCAATGCACACACAGCCATATATATATGCACATCAATGCACACACAGCCATATATATATATGCGCATCAATGCACACACAGCCATATATATATATATATGCGCATCAATGCACAAACAGCCATATATATGCGCATCAATGCACACACAGCCATATATATGTGCATCAATGCACACACAGCCATATATATGTGCATCAATACACACACAGCCATATATATGCGCATCAATGCACACACAGCCATATATGTGCGCATCACAAGTATATTTTTGTATGCCGATGCACATATTTGTGCGCAAATGCATATATAAATGGCAGTGGTATTAATATCATTGGCACAGAGCAATGGCAGAGGGAGAAGAACATGTTATGCTGGCAGTGGGTGCCTTTTGTGAGGCAGACCAACAAGAAGCAGGCCGGGATATTGCGGCACCTCTGTTTCATCTTTGCCAGCCACGGCTTTTTGCCCCACGGGCATTTTTGGAAAACATGTGGGACTCATGATATCTGGAGCAGGTTTTGCTTAAGGAAACCAGCAATTATGCACCTCTAGCACCTCATACAGGAGAAAATCGTACCAATGACAGAACGCAGTCATGCTGTGCCAGGCATGGTCAGGCTATTGGTGACCTTATATATCTTGGGACAAGGCAGCTTCCAAGCCACTTCTGCAAGTATTATGGGCATAAGCCAACCCACAGTGTCCAGGATGTTTATGCAGGTCATAAATGCCATTCTTCACCTTGTACCACAATTTATACACTGGCCACAAAATGAAGATGAGTGGAATGATTTGAAGGTGGCTTTCTACCACCGTGCTCAAATGCCACAAATCCTGAGGGCCATTGATTGTACACATGTGGCAATCAGGGCCCCCAGGATCAGTGAAGTTGGTTATCGGAACTGAAAACAGTACCACTCCCTCAATGTCCAAGTTGTCTTTGAAGCCAGGCAGCAGATTATGAGTATCCAAGCAGCTTTCCCAGGGTCCTGCCATGATGCCTACATCTTGAAACAGTCTGGACTCTTCAGGAAATTTGAATGTGGCCAAATGCCACCCGGGTGGCTTATTGGTACAGTATATTTTTTTTATCTAAAACTCTAATGTAAAGTTACATACAGACATGTTTGGCAAAATTAGAGGCTCAACACAGAGAAACAGATTTGTATGCAATGTATATGCACCTTGGTTGGACACAAGCTGACATCTTGATCCACTTGTGTGCACCCAGCCTGGCAGCTCATCTAGGGTTGCCACCTTTTCTTCAAGTCAAACCCGAACACTTTAGCGGCGCACAGTAATTTATTTTTATAGTATAAACTGTACACATATCTTGCTATTAAATAACATTTCTAATCATATGAAGTTAATAACAAACGCCCCCCTTTACATCTGAATCCAGAGAGTTCCCCTTTTACATCTGAATTCACAGAGTTCCCTTTCACTGTAAGGGGGACTATGCAGACTCTGATGTAAGGGAGAACACTGGGGACTCTAACATAAGGGATGCTCTGGGAACCCTGGTTTAAGGGGGAACACTGAGAACTCTGTACGGAGAGGACTCTGGTGTAAGGGGGAACTTTGTGGCCTCTGGTGTAAAGGAGAACTCTGATGTAAAGGGTGCTCTGAAAACCCTGATTTACCTTACTGTACTCACGCAAAGGCAGGAAAGAGAAGGGGGAGGGGGAAGACTTCAGTCACAGACAGGGATGGATGGGGAGCTCACTCACCTCTTGGCAGTCAGCACCTCTCTTCCAGATGTATCTGAGGCTCCTGGGCTTCAAATTTCTGGCCCCCACTTTCCTTTTCTGAGGCACAGGGCTGGGGATTGGAGTGTGGGCAGACGCAGAGGGGTAGGGTCAGGAGGAAGAGGTGCAGACTGGGATTGTTAGTGCTGACTTTGGGCAGTGTGAAAGAGTGTGTAACAGACACTCTAAACTTGGACAACTGTAGCCAGCAACCCTGCTGAGAAGCCATAGTCCAGTATGAATAATGTGTCCGGGTTTCAGGCAGTCTGAAACCCGGACACATGATTCCAAACCCGAACTGTCCGGGTGAATCCTGGACAGGTGGCATCCCTAAGCTCATCCCAGGTACATTAGAGAGGTTGTCTCTAGCTAATAACATTAATGTGCAGCAAGCTGGAAAGGTTTGCCCCCTCCACAGAAGCTGAACACACTAGTCATTACAATGGTATTCCCACATAAACAAGGAGTCATTTGATGTAGGAATGAGTCAATGTAGGTTTAGACTAAACATGGTGCAAGATATGGTACAAAATAAATGTCTGTGCTGCTTCATGCACATAGGACTTTAAAAAAAAAAACATCCAAAAATGTCTGTAGCTTATGGGCACTTTCACACTGGGGGCAGTGGGGCATTAGCTGTAAATCCCCGCTAGTCACAGCGGGGATTTACTGCTGTTAGAGTGGCACTAAGGCTGCGGGAGTGGGGCACTTTGAATCCCCCTCAAGGGGTTAAAACAGGGTTAAAAGTGCCCGCTCTCTGTGCTTCTGAGGTGGTGTGCAGCCGCTTTGGAAGCGCTGCCCATGGTTTTCAATGGGCAGGGGCGGTGGAGGAGCGGTATATTACCGCTCACCACACCGCTCCAAAGATGCTGCTTGCAGGACTTTTTGTAACGTCCTGCAAGCGGACCGCAACAGTGTGAAAACACTCAGGCTTAGGGTGGATGGGGAGTGACTTTTGAGGCTCTTTACATGCGCTTTTTTTTTTTGTCTAAATAGCGTCTGTAAAGTGCCTCAGTGTTAAAGAGGTCTATCTGTAATTTTTGCACCTTTTACCGGTGTTATATTACCGCCTTTTTTTTGCAATTTTTTGTGCGTTTTTAAAGGGCCAGCGTTTTTTTTTTCTTTTACTCAATTGGTCTAAAACATCCAAAAACGTTGGGGATCTGCGTTCTATAGCATTTTTGGTTGTTTTTAGCTGTTTTTGATCGTTTGAACATTTTTACAGCTGAAAAACCAGGCTGGCCTAATACATTCTTCCTTGTCTCCCGTTTTGTAGACAGGCATCTATGGCCACAAAAAGGGATGGGAAGGACTTATGTTTGCTTTTTTGTTTATTTTCCAGGGGATGCTGGCTATCCGCAGCTGACGTGGCTAATGGCTCCAATCAGGTACCCCCAGGGCCAGCCACAACATCGCTACAATAGTGCTTTGCGGAGAAGCCGGGCCATTGTTGAGCTTACTATTGGCTTACTGAAGTCCCGGTTTCTCTGCTTGGCCAGGCCTGGGGGGGAGCTACTGTACTCTCCTCCAAAGGCTTCCAGGATCATCCTTGCCTGTTGCATTTTGCACAACATGTGCCTTGTAAGGGGTGATTCATGGGAGCTGGTTTGCCCTTTTGCCTTTGTAAAGAATGTTATAGGGCAATCATTGCTAACATCAGTCCTGATCTGGAAAAAACTGTAACATAAACTTAAACTAGGCTGCACTGAGAATTGATTGTCATGATGAAATGTCAATTATCCATTGTTCACATTTTACAGGAGTGGTACTGCTTTCAGTTCAAGGTGGTAGAAAGGCACCTTTGTATCCTGAACTCATCTTCATTTGTGGAAAGTGGATCATTTGTGATACAAGGCAAGAACTGGCATCTATGACCTGCATAAATAGCCTGGCACATCAACTGTGGCTTGGAAGCTGCCCAGCAGCCTGGACATGCCTTTCCTGTATGCAGCTGGTGGGGGTGCATAATTGCTTCTTGTTTGGGCAAGAACCTGTACCAGATATCAGAGTCCTGCATGTTTCCCAAATCTGTACATTTTGCAAAAAGCCATGGCTGGCTACATTGCTCCATGAGTGGCTTGAATAAATAAAAATATTTTCAAATAACCATGTATGTGACCTCTTTGTTCAAATTCCTAGACGTAAGCTGTGAATGCATCATGCAATCAGATTGCTGAATGTCTTTGTTTTTAGATGTACATTTAGCAAACACTGTAAGATGAAGACCAGGCAAATATTATTACTTGGATTTTGTATGTTTAATTCTGCTCAGCCGGGGTAGTGTAGTGGTTAGCTCATCAACCTTCCACAGTTGGTTCCATGGGTTTGATTCCCAGGTGTCACCTGCTTCATATTTACATTGTGGCCTCATACACACAGACGTTTTTTGACGCCGGCGTTTTCTGCATCTCTCCATGTTAGTCAATGGCCCCATAAAAACGTCTGCGTTTTTGAGCTGTAGATGGCGTCGGCGTTAGTGAGCTGAAAGTAGAACCCATGGCCATCGTGTTCTGAGGCTGTAACGTTTTGTCATTTTTTGACACAGACGCCGCAAAACGCCAACAAATGCCAACTAATATTGTACCGGCGTTTTCCGGCGTTTTTTGACGCTGACGTTTTTAGGTTGAAAAATAGCAGAGGGATGATTTTTTTTAAAAAACGCCTATTGACGCAGACGCTCACTAACGCCGATGCATAATGCCGAAAAACACAGATTTTTTTTTCCTTGACGTCGGGCCCGATGTACACACGGGCGTTTTGTAATGCCACGTTTTTCTGCGTTTTTTGCTGCTCTCCATGTTATTCAATGGCCCTCTAAAACGTTGACGTTTTTGAGCAGTAGAGGGCATCGGCGTTAGTGAGCTGTAGCTAGAACGCGGGACCAGTGCGTTCTGAAGCTGCAGCGTCATGGCGTTTTTGACACCGAGCCGGCAAAACGCTCAATAACGTTGCTTAACATTGTATACACTGCGTTAAGCCTCGTCAGGCGTTCTATTCATAATCAATGGTTCCCTATGGGAGCCCATTGATTTGAATAGAAGACGCACCAGAAGTCGGATCACGGTGATCCGACTTGCGGCGCGACTTGTGTGCTAGGTGTCTTAAAGGGGAACCCCCACAAAAAATTTGCGTGGGGTTCCCCTCCCCCAAGAGCATACCAGGCTCTTCGATCTGGCATGGATTTTAAGAGGAGCACCCACGCCGAAAAAAACGGCGTAGGGTACCCCCCAAAATCCATACCAGACCCTTATCCGAGCACTCAGCCTGGCAGGCCAGGAAAGGGGGTGGGTACGAGCAAGCGACTCCCCCCTCCTGGACCATACCAGGCCGCATGCCCTCAACATGGGGAGTATGGGTGCTTTGGGGGCAGGGGGGCTCTGCGCCCCCCACCCCAAAGCACCTTGTCCCCATGTTGATGGGGACAAGAGCCTCTTCCCGACAACCCTGGCCGTTGGTTGTCGGGGTCTGCGGGTGGGGGCTTATCGGAATCTGGAAACCCCCTTTAACAAGGGGGCCCCCAGATGCCGGGCCCTCCACCCTATGTAAATGAGTATGGGGTACATCGTACCCCTACCCATTTACCTGGGGGAAAAAAAGTGTACAAAAAAAAAACTACACAGCTTTTTAAAATATTTTATTAAATCCGCTCCGGCATCTTCTCCCCTCTCTTCTTTCTTCGGCTCTTTTGCGGGGTCTTCTGGGTGGGGCTCATGATGACTTCATCGTGTGGCCCCGCCCCATGCCAATATAAGGCAACCATGCAGCATGGACCCGGCATTCGAGTGGAAGAGAGCGACGAGTCAACATCTTCAGAAGAAGAAGAAGAAGAAGAAGCAGCGGCGGGAGAAGCTAGCCGGGGAGACAGCAGCAAAAGGGCAAACTAGCTGAAGACCCCGCAGAAGACTCCTCAGAAGACAGAAGACCCCGCAAAAGAGCCGAAGAAAGAAGAGAGGGGAGAAGATGCCGGAGCGGATTTAATAAAATATTTTAAAAAGCTGTGTAGTTTTTTTTTTGTACACTTTTTTCCCCCAGGTAAATGGGTAGGGGTACGATGTACCCCATACTCATTTACATAGGGTGGGGGGCCTGGCATCTGGGGGCCCCCTTGTTAAAGGGGGCTTCCAGATTCCGATAAGCCCCCGCCCGCAGACCCCGACAACCAACGGCCAGGGTTGTCGGGAAGAGGCTCTTGTCCCTATCAACATGGGCACAAGGTGCTCTGCCCCAAAGCACCCATACTCCCCATGTTGAGGGCATGCGGCCTGGTACGGTCCAGGAGGGGGGGGGCGTTCGCTCGTCCCCACCCCCTTTCCTGGCCTGCCAGGCTGTGTGCTCGGATAAGGGTCTGGTATGGAATTTGGGGGGAACCCTACGCCGTTTTTTCGGCGTGGGGGCTCCTCTTAAAATCCATGCCAGATCGAAGAGCCTGGTATGCTCTGGGGGGGGGGAACCCCACGCAAATTTTTTGCAGGGGTTCCCCTTTAAGACACCTAGCACACAAGTCGCGCCGCAAGTCGGATCACCGTGATCCAACTTCTGGTGCGGCTTCTATTCAAATCAATGGGCTCCCATAGGGAACCATTGATTTTGAATAGAGGCAGAAAACGCCGCTGAAAGCTAGCGTGAAAAAATGTGCATTGACTTCACGCTGAGAAAAACCGCAATTTTTTCCCTGACGTAAGGCCCGGCGTTTTGCTTATTTTTTTGCAAACGCCCGTGTGTATGAGGCCTTAAAGATACGCCCGTGTGTATGAGGCCTGTATGTTGAAAATGATGCTGATTAACAAGCTTTTTGGGGCTTCCATACTATGAAGTTTGTAAATGTATGCAATGGTACGTACATATTCAATATTATGGGGTGCTGCAGGTGTGTCCTTGATTTTAAGGGGAACACCATGCCTATAAGATCAAATAGTGACACCAGCAAACAGTAGTAAAGGTATTTTCTCAATATAATTGTGTTCAAATGACTTAAAATGACCCAGATGGTATCACCTACTGAAAGCTTGCATTCTACTCAGCAGCATATACAGAAAATAGACAAACTGCTAATAGGTAATGCCACATCAGTATGAGTATGGTTGTTATTAGAATTGAAATGCCAAACCTTTATTAGCTCCAATTTAAATCAGGCAAACATTATTACTTGGATTGTGTATGTTTAATTCCACTAAGCTGGATAGTGTAGTGGTTAGCACATCTACCTTTCACAGTTGGTTTCATGGGTTTGATTCCCAGGTGTCACCTGCTTCAAATTTGCATTAGATGTTGAAAATGATGCAGACACTGATTACCAACCTTTTTCGGGCTTCCATACTATGAAGTTTGTAAATGTATGTAATGGTACATACATATTCAATATTATGGGGTGCTGCAGGTGTGTCCTTGATTTTAAGGGGAACACCATGCCTAATTCAAACCCCCAAAACGGAGTAGGGTCACACCCCCAGGCGCATAATAGGCCCTTTGGGTCTGGTAAGTATTTAAAGGAGAACCCCACGCTCAATTTAATTTTACAAAATGCATAAGGGCACCCCAAAATCCAAACCAGGCCCCTCAGGTATAGTATGGATTTAAACGGCAACCCCACAGCAAAGTTAACAAAAAGCAGGCACAGGTGTCCTCCCAAAAACAAAACCAGACCCCAAAGCACCCTCCCCATGTTGAGGACATGTGACCTGGTAAGGTTCAGAGGGGCGCACTCACCCGTCCCCACCCCCCCCGCCATGCCAGGGCTGCATGCTCGGATAAGGGTTTGGTTTGGATTTTGGGGGGACACCAATACCATTTTTTAACAATTTGGCGTGGGGTTCCCCTTAAAATCCATACCAGACCCAAAGGGCCTGGTATGAATTTGGGAGACCCCCAACGCAATGCTTTTTCAGTGAGCTTTATCTATATTGCAGGGAACCAGCAATACATTACAGCCACGACCGATTTTAAATGACAATTTTCCCTTTACAAATGTCATTTTGCGGTGCCACTGTTCTAAACATCACAGAGATCCATACCAGGGGGACCCCCCAAGCACGATATTTATGCACTTTCCGCCCGCCCGCTGCAGCTGATGGCGGCAAAGTGGTTTGTTATCGCAAACCGCCCTCACCTGACGGCAGCTGCGATGACTAGCATTGTGACCGCGTGCGTGCTACCGGAGGCACTCTTGCACGCTCACTGTGTTCTGGGGGGGTCAGAGAGCGGGTAGGGCGGACTCGATCGCCACTGGCTACCCGCGATGGCCCCTCTGCAGTGAAAGAACTGAGGTCCGTGTATGTAAACATGGATCTCCGTTCGGACAGAGGGGGAAGGGCAGTGATCACAGGCTACCTGTATATGGAAGCCGTGATCACTTCCCTCCTCCTGGCAGCCCAGCCCCCATACAGTTAGAATTCCCCATAAGGAACACAGTTAACGCTCTCCAGGTTAACCCCTTCACTGCCAATGCCATTTCTACAGTAAGCAGTGCATTTTTAGACCACTGATCGCTGTATAAATGCCAATGGTCCAAAAAAAATGTCTAAATGGTCCGACATGTCTGCCGCAATATTGCAGTGCCGCTAAAAATCGCAGATCGCTGCCATTACTAGTAAAAAATGTAAAAAATACAACTCCAGAAATTAATTAGCATCATCCCTAAACACAGCAACTTTTGCGCAAACAAAACAATAAACGCAGATTGCAATTTTTTATTTAACAAAGATAGGAGGAAGAATATAAATTGGCCAAAAACAAGTAGAAGAATATAAATTGGCCAAAAACAAGTAAATAAACTGATTTTTATTTTTTTACAATTGGATTTGTATTTTAGCAAAAACGAAGAAAAACTGGTTATTTTGAAAAATTGTCTCTCTTTTTTATTTAGAGCGGCGATCACAAATGACGCAGAGGAGATCAAATATCACCAAAAGAAAGCTCTATTTGTGGGTAAAAAAGGACGCAAATTTTGGTTGGGTACAACGTCGCACTACCACGCAATTGTCAGTTAAAGCAACGCAGTGCCAAATCGCAAAAAGTGCTCAGGTCCTAAAGCGTGAATTCCTTCTGGGGCTGAAGTG
The DNA here is from genome assembly GCA_018402905.1 of Glandirana rugosa. Lineage (NCBI taxonomy): Eukaryota > Metazoa > Chordata > Amphibia > Anura > Ranidae > Glandirana > Glandirana rugosa. Next base: position 129,774 of record BLSH010368247.1, on the reverse strand, counting down.
GTTAAAGGAATATTTTTTTTTCACTTATTATTAAAACCACTGCTCATGAAAAAATAAAATATTAGAAACTTTTTTATCTATTCAGACATGTGCCCTGGGGCTAAGGCTGTTAAAATTAGAGAGAGGGGTGGTAATGTTATTTTTTTTTATGGCAATGAACTTGCATACAACCGCAAGTTCAATCCCAGCCAACATCAACACGTAACCTGAGAGGCATCTTCACAGGCAAATAGAGGTAGCATGTGTGCTATTTTACTCGAGTCTGTGAGAGTTGAAGTTGTAATTGCCTTTAACTGGGAGTTATTTTAAGGCACTGCTGGAGTAGATTTGGGAGGTATAGTAAATCAGGGCCATAGAGTTTATGGGAGGTAACTTGGACACTGACAAAATGGCTGCTATACACATTCGGACATAATCTCCAACAAAATGGCCGACGGGATGGCTAGATTACTTTTCATACATCTGCTGACATTACATAGTGCCCGTACTGGTATGTTCTTTGCCACTTCGCAATGCTCGCTGTCTAACCCGTCATCACCATTATAGCCACGTTAACATTACTTTCGGACAGTTTATAAGTGCCTCTCCATGCCCAGCACATAGTGTATGCAATGCATGTAAGGCAAATTAGGCACTGACAAAATGGCCGCAACGTACACCCAGATACAGACTTCAACAAAATGGCTGATGAGACACTTCCGAGTCCACCATATAAATTGACAGCTGAAACATCCAATTCGGTTACCCTGATGAAGTTACGTGACGTGACATAAGGCGTAGGAGGTGGCCGGATCGCACAGGACTACCGGAAGCATAGTGAGAGGCAGAATAACGCTGCTGTGTTTTTTCTTATGCGCATTTTTACTGTGTTTAATGTAAGCAGGCATTTTGTGACAGTAATAAATGCATTTTACTTAAACCTTATCACACTATGGGAGCATTTCTATTCTATCCATTTGTATGAAGGGTATATTGGAGTGCCAGTTATCAGTGGAGCCCAGGTGTTATCGGGCTGTGGAGAGTGGAGAAGTTGAAGGGACGGTCTTAAAGGAGAAGGCAACCCAGAGTGGGAGTTGAATAATTACTGAGAGCCTTGTTTAGTCAATATTGAGGTGAGAGTTCTGTGAGCACGGGGAGGGCAGCACCCACACAGAAGCCCTTTTGGTGGTGTACAGGAAGACCCTCCAGACCAGCTTCTTCTGCATGACTGAAGCACCGTATTGCCTTTTGAGCACTTTTTCGGCACTGAGTCACTTTAAACTGTAACTAGTTAAATTGGGCTATATGCCCCTTTCAATGACGGATATATACATTTTGTGGATATTTACATAATGCTCTAATGGGACGCATTGATGAACTTTTTGCTATATTTTGCACTTAAGGGTATGAACCCTATTGCACTACCCACTGAATTTTATATATGTTTATTGTTATATCATTTTTGATTGTTGTTTCTGTTCGATAAGTTTACAGCACAAGGTCACTTTGTTACACAGCAGTCCAAACTTTTAATTGTTGCACATATGTCACTTTAATATAAAGGTAATATTACCGCACTAGGCTGTGAGGTGTAGTGCTAGTGAAGAGTGAGCTGCCACCCACAGCGACCAAACTAATCGTAAACTAGAAAAATATATGTGAAGGGTGGCGCTAAACTCAAACAATATTGATTCAAAACGTGATATAAAGCAACTTATGATAAACAGATAAGTTATGTGATAATCAGTGTATGATCGCCAAAGGTAACAGTATAGTGAATGTTGAATAATAAATACAACTAAAGAGAGTCCATTAATGTAGAGGAAACTGGACTGGTAATGTTCAAACTAGTTCTTCTTAGAGATAAATCAAGGAATAAATCAAAATGTGCCCGTGAAGAAAAGGTGTCCCAAATAAAGTCAGTATATAGAAAACAGTTCAGTCAGGGTGGAAGCAGCAAACAACAGCTTGTACGAAACTCCAACCCCTTCCAGAGTGGAGGCTTACCAGAAAGAAGGTGTATATTCGCCTCTGTATGGACCAATTGTAGTATTCCCGATATCCAGCTCCTATCGGATCGCGCCACACACTCCGTGATTCCTCAAGGGTACACGTTCTGGAGAGACTACGTCCACCATCAGAATCTTGGAGACCAAAGCCCAACTATCCAGAGGGGGATAGGGGGGAGGGAGGGCAGGGGATACTCCAACAGGGGTCCAGAGGTCAGTTCAGATGGAAATAAAAAACAGAAAGCTTGTCATAGTGTAAACAACCTCAATGACGAGGAGACTGTTTTATTCCAAAAATTGTAGTAAAATTCCACAAGCTTGTAGACAAATAAAAACAAAGGTAATAGGTAACGCAGCAATCAAAGGCCAGCAGCGCCCGACGCGTTTCATGTTAATACACGTCGTCTGGGGGCTGCTGATCTCCCAGAAAGCTGCGTTTAAATGTGGTGTTAATGGGTCGTCATCATGACCACACTTCCGGTCTCGGCAGACCGGCGTGCGTTCCAATGACCGCACTTCCGGTCTCGGCAGACCGGCATGCGCTCCAATGACAACTTCCGGTTTGTAAGACAATGACTTCCTTTAAAAGACTAACAGCAAACGAGATTAGCAATACATATAAAACCGCCTGAAAGGAAGGTCTGCATATATGGCGGATCACCTTTCCAGGTACACATATGCAGGTTCCGTATTGCGGTATAATGATTCTTTAATGTATCCAGTGACGTACATCCCGCAGGTCGACCCGGAAGTACATCATCGGGACACAGTCATTCAACAGGCGCCTCATCCAGAGACATGGAGGCTCTGGGGGTCTGTCGTAGATACACAGTGTAAAAAACGGGGCATGATGTAGACACACCTAAAAATAAATGTTGAAAAAATCATATATTTAAAAGAGTGATGATAAAATGCATTTAAAATAGATGCGCCACTTGCGCTCCAGTGACGTACTTCCGGTAAGGCCCACGTTAAAAGCCCATCTCAGGGGGGCTTGGAAAATGAATCGTCATATCCGGAGCCATATTAGCCCGGAAGTGACGTACAGATTCTTAAAAACGAACATATATTGAGTACACCTACATATTATTGACATGAGAGATTGAAAATCAGATTGTACAAATTCTTAAAGATAATTCAATCCACAGTATGATGATTATAATTATAGCGAACCTGGGAATTGTGTACAAAATAAGTACTCACAATAAGTATTCGTGCCAGCAAAAAGAAAGATATAGAATCAATGCAGTTCTTTGGACAGAGGTATAGATCCTACTAGAATGTATTAAAAGGAAATAATCGGATGCTTTTATGCAAATCTAGGCATCAGGAGATATAAGATGTATATCTAGATAACGTTAAAAACTCTAATAGTCTTATGTAGCAACGTAACTTTTAGAGGAATATGTGCAAGGAGGACAAAATAGCATGTGTACAAAATGGTAGAAATATATCACAGAAAAATTGAAAATGTTGTGGGTATGAGAGATGATGTTAGTACGAGAGACTGGGCTAAACTTAAGCTTTATTGATATATGCTTTAATGTCACAGTCTATGTTTAACCCAAAGGGGGAAAACTCTTCAACTGATAGATCCAATAGACCTCTAACTGTGACACACCCCTAACCGAGTCACCTCCCCGCCAGGGAGGGACATATCTATCAATGACAGAAAACACAGTGCCTGTCGGGTTTTTATCATGAACCCTCAAGAAATGTTTAGGGACACTATGATTTGTTTTTCCTTTGATGATGCTGGTTATGTGTTCACTTACGCAAATTGAAAAGGTTCTGGTGGTCCTTCCCACATATTGCTTGCCACATGGGCAGGTAAGCAGTTCACGCGTGAACAACACTTCCTCACAATAATTGTTTATAAGAATAGGAGTGTAGAGGACGAGCACTACTGAGCACTGAACACTTTAAACTGCATGAAGAGTTATTATATGTTGTACATCTGGAGAAGAATTGAGATCTTGGATCTGACATCCTTGGGCTTTTTAGAAATAACAGGAACTAAAGCAAACTGTGAACATTTGCCTTTGATTAAATCATACAGACTGTTATGAACATACCTTTTCAGTCCTTATACCAGGAATATAAAAGAATCACCTCTGTTTTTCAGATATACTAGCACATGCATACCAGCACATTATTGAACTATTTGTTATTTGAGATTATTTGATGATTTTTTTAATGGTGTATACATCTGCATAAATCACTAGTCAGATTTGATTTTGGACTGTATATGTTTTCACCCAATTGTTTATCATAATATGCCACCTTGGAATATTAAGAGTCACATGAATTTATTTGAGCACACATGCACTTTATAAAATATAACATTACTCAAGAGGGTTGCACCTTAGGGGCTTTGTATATTGGGAAAGGTACACCCCCATACTAGCACACCATACTAGCACATTTTTCAATTTACATTCAAAATCCCATACTCAGGCAGCGCCATATCCAACTATACTAAATACCTACTCACCAAGAATTCACATAGGGTGGTCAGGATCTGGGGGCCCCCTTATTAAAGGGGGCTTCCAGATTCCAATAAGCCCCCCCGGTGTACGGGAGTTGTACCCCTCCTACGAAACACCAGGGGGGTTTCGTGGAACAGGGGTACAACTACCCCTCTTCCTGGAGTAGGGGTGATGAGAACGGCCACCAACACCCCCAGACGCCCACCCCCCGAATAACCTTAGACCTTCGGGGGAAATTATTCCCCCGGGGGTCTAGGACTGGTGGGATACACTTAAGAACCACTCATCCATAAATCATATCAACCTATACCGCGACGGACTCATACCCTAAAACTTACATTTAACTTTTTACACGATCATACCACACGATCATACCCCCACATGGAAAGGGTTA
>BLSH010368247.1:103594-113609 GCA_018402905.1 Glandirana rugosa | reverse complement strand
CCCGAGTGTCTTTTCCTTCCGGTCAGGACCCAAACTCGTGGGATTGTCTAAACGGTTAAACTCACTTCTAAACCCCCACCGTTTAAGTCTCCACCGTCGGGACCTACAGTGACGAGGGGGATTGTCGGCCCTCTCGTCGGGTAGATCATCCCCACCATCCCCATCACGTCCATCCGTGACATCCAGGGCTGCCACCTCTGAATTTGCCACCCCCACATCTTCACTCAAATTGGCAAATCTGTTAGGGTGCTCAAACCCAGGACTGGCCTTCCTTTTCTGTGAGCCCCAACCACTCCCTCTAACTGTGTTAACCCATCTACCTACCTTATAATCCTGACTTACCCCTCCACCCTCCCCCTTAACCCTACTAGCCACCTGCTCCGTGAGCAGAGGACCCCTTTCAAGGTTGACAGCTCTGTCCAGTGTTGCAATTTGCTCCTCCAGATCTCTAATGCGCGCTTCCAGAAGGGCAACCTGCTCACATCTGTCGCAGCGATATCCATCATGGAGCTGTTGCTCCATAGTTGCATACATGCGGCACACTGTGCACTGCACAAAACCTTCAATCTTGCTAGCACACATTTTCCCAGATACAACAACACAAATAACAGGAAATGTCTGATGTTACTTACAGGTTTGAAGATACCTGTTATAATCTCTTGTTTTAAACTCTGGTTTTTAACTCACCACTTAGTCAAGGTCCACTTGCTCAGAGGTCCAGCAAACAAAGAGCTAGCAAGCTCAAGATGAGCAAGCTCTGAAATGAGCTCAACAGAGAGCTTTATAGGAATTCAATCACCTGTGGCCAATTAACCACTCCCCTTAATTAGCAGTCTAAAGGAAGGAAAGAAAAAAAAAAGCTATTTAAAAAGTGACAGAAAAAGTGTTAAAAAGCTGCAAAGAAAAAACCCCCAAAAAACAAAAACTCCACACACAGCAAACACCAGCAGTCTAAATCAAAGCTGTGTCACTAAAAGATTCCCACTCCTTTGCTCTTAACCAGTAAGTTCAGGCAAGCCTATATGTTACCCCAACATTTCATATTCCTGATATGTATTTGTTATACCATGTACTTGTGTTAAAAAGTATTCTGTTTTTTTATTTTTTTATTTCTTCCTTTGTGTGAAATACCCAGTGATCCTGCCAGTTCCTCTGCTTTCCTATTTCAAACTGAGCATGCTAGGCATATGAGCACATCCTTTCCCAATGTGGTCAGTTTTTCATCTATGCTGGGAGAACAGCTTGCCTGTCCTCCAATGGCTAAGACTTCTGCTGACAGCCATTTACTGGGAAGATCAGTGTACTTCTGTTTCCAGGGGAAGAGATAAGCGGGGGTTTTGAGTGTTCAAACCCCCACAGAACATCCTGCCACAAATAAAAAGTGTCTCTGCCCTATCATCTCTCATGGCACCAGCACTGCAACAACAAACAGCGGAGCACAGCAGTTAGTATTGCAGGGCACAAAGCAGCTGCCCCTTGCACCTGTGCTGAGCGTAAAAAAAGATGGCGGCCAAATACTACTGGGGTGGAGTTGGACTACAGCTATGCGGCTTGGTTCCCGGCTTGGTGCTCCATCATCTCTTCCAATTCCAAACCAACCACTGCCTGACCTGCCGTCACATGACCTCAACATCCCCCTTACAGCCAATCACACCACCCCCTAACAAACAAACCTGTGATCAGTGGCTCAGTGGAGAGGAGAGGTAGGGACGGCTCCTCCCTCCTCTGTACAGTCCATGCTGAAAGTCTGGGACCTGTCCTCATTGTTGGATGTCACACAGTAAGTAAATGACATGTTTGGTGTGTGAGGACACTGACAGCACCTATTATGGTGATCAGGAAGAACCATTGAGAGTGTTCAGCAGACAATGTACATGGATAGGAGATCAGACAGTACATGGACGGTCTCTTACCATCTCCTGTAGTACAACTACAGTCTCTGACCCTCTCCTTTAGTACGTCTGCAGTTTCTGACCACCTCCTGTAGTACGCCTGCAGTCTCTGACCATCTCTTGTATGCCTGCAGTCTCTGACCATGTCCTGTAGTACGTCTGCAGTCTCTGACCATCTGTTGTACACCTGCAGTCTGTGACCACTTCCTGTAGTACGTCTGTAGTAGAGTTGACTGTACTGAACTTTGGGGTGTCCGTGACCCAGACCCGAACCCGGACATTTGAAAAAAAGTTTGGGTTCGGGTTCTGGGTTCGGGTATTTGATCACGCATGTTGAATAACTGCAGGGCAGCCAGTCAACAAGCATTTCACTGGTTTGCCCTTAGAAGCCATCGCAGCCATGCCTACTAATGGCATGGCTGTGATTGGCCAGTGCAATCATGTGACCCAGCCTCCATATAAGCTGGAGTCATGTAGTGCTGCATGTAACATGCTCTCAGGCTAGTCTAGGGAGAGGATGCTGCCGGCGCTGTAAGGGACAGATTGCAGATATAATATTAATAACATTTCATCGATCTGATTGTGGACTAGGTAGAGATTACTATTACTACTGCTTTTAGGGACAGATTGCAGATCTAATAACATCTCATCATCCTGCATTACAGAACAAACTGACTGGACTAGGTAGAGTCTACTGCTTAGAGGGACAGATTATTGTTCTAAAATCATCTCCTAGTTCTATAGGGTCAGGTTCCTGCTGTTGCTGTAAGGGACAGATTATTGTTCTAAAATCATCACCTACTCCTATAGGGTCAGGTTCCTGCTGTTACTGTAAAGGAACAGATTATTGTTCTAAAATTATTGCCTAATCCTATAGGGTCAGGTTCCTGCTGTTGCTGTAAGGGACAGATTATTGTTCTAAAATCATCGCCTACTCCTATAGGGTCAGGTTCCTGCTGTTGCTGTAAGGGACAGATTATTGTTCTAAGATCATTGCCTACTCCTATAGGGTCAGGTTCCTGCTGTTGCTGTAAGGGACAGATTATTCTATAATCATCTCCTAGTTCCAAAGGGAGAGGTTCCTGCTGGTCCTGTAAGGGACAGATAATTGTTCTAAATCATCGCCTACTCCTATAGGGTCAGGTTCCTGCTGTTGCTGTAAGGGACAGATTATTGTTCTATAATCATCTCCTAGTTCTAAAGGGAGAGGTTCCTGCTGGTCCTGTAAGGGACAGATTATTGTTCTAAAATCATCACCTACTCCTATAGGGTCAGGTTCCTGCTGTTGCTGTAAGGGACAGATTATTGTTCTAAAATCATCGCCTACTCCTATAAGGTTCCTGCTGTTGCTGTAAGTGACAGATTATTGTTCTAAAATCATCGCCTAATCCTATAAGGTCAGGTTCCTGCTGTTGCTGTAAGGGACAGATTATTGTTCTATAATCATCTTCTAGTTCTAAAGGGAGAGGTTCCTTCTGGTCCTGTAAGGGACAGATTATTGTTCTAAAATCATCACCTACTCCTATAGGGTCAGGTTACTGCTGTTGCTGTAAGGGACAGATTATTGTTCTATAATCATCTCCTAGTTCTAAAGGGAGAGGTTCCTGTTGGTCCTGTAAGGGACAGATTATTGTTCTCAAATCATCGCCTACTCCTATAGGGTAAGGTTCCTGCTGTTGCTGTAAGGGACAGATTATTGTTCTAAAATCATCGCCTACTCCTATAGGGTCAGGTTCCTGCTGTTGCTGTAAGGGACAGATTATTGTTCTATAATCATCTCCTAGTTCTATAAGGAGAGGTTCCTGCTGCTCCTGTAGAAGAAGAATTTATTATTCATTTTTTTTGTATTAATGAATACTTAAATAGTGCTACATAGTACATTAGCTGGCAGAATGAGGAGAACGTCAAATAAGGGACGTGGTCGTGGTGCTGCTGGTGTTGGTGAAGCTCCTGTTGGAAGGAGAGGTCGTGGTCGATCTGTGCCAGCTACACGCACAAGTGAAACACCTTCCTCAGGTAGCCGACAGAACCTTCAACGTTATGTGGTAGGCCCGAATGCCGCTCAACGAATGGTGAGGCCAGAACAAGTACAGGCGATAGTAGATTGGCTGGCTGACAATGCCTCCAGTTCCTTCACATTGTCTCCCTCCCGGTCCCTTGATGAAAGCTCAGAGTTGGCACCTGAACCCCATGGCCATCTGTCTTTCACCTCAGCCCCTTGTAAATTAGCCAAGCAGTCTGAGCCCCAAGTCATGCAACAGACTCTTATGCTTTTTGATGACTCTCCTGGTGTGCTTTCCTTGGACCATCCACATAGCCCTGCCCCAGAAGTGGAAGACATTGAGTGCACCGATGCCCAACCACTTCTGTTTCTGGATGAGGACATGGAAACACCAGCGCAGCTGATGATGACGAAACACAGGTGCCAACTGCTGCAGCTTTCCTCAGTGTGCAGACTGACAAGGAGGGCAGTGGTGAAGGGTGGGTGGAAGATGATGTTGAGGAGGATGATGAGGTCCTAGACCCCACATGGAATGAGGGTCATGCGAGTGACGTGTGCAGTTTGGAGGAAGAGGTGGTGGTCGCACAGAGGCACCAGCACAGCAAAAGAGGAAGCAGGTTGCAAAAGTGGCGCGAGCGTCCCCTAGAAAGTAGGCCTGCTACTACCCACCACACCCAGGGACCTAGCAAACCAAAGGCAGCTCAAAGGCGTTCCCCCGCGTGGCAGTTCTTCAGACAATGTGCTGATGACAAGACACGAGTGATTTGCACGCTGTGCAATGATAGCCTGAGGCGAGGCCTAAATGTTCTAAACCTGAGCACAACCTGCATGATCAGGCATCTAAATTAAAGGCACAAGCTGCATTGGAATAATTATCTCAAAATCCAAGAAAGGTCTCGGCCTCCTCCTGCTTCCTCTTCTGCTGCTGCCTCGGCCTCTTCCTCCACCTCTACAGTGCCAGTGTCACCTGCCACCCAGCAAACAGAGCATGTGACAGCAACACCACCATGTCAGCCACCGTCCCCAAGCATTTCCACAAGGTCCCATGGAAGCTTACAGCTCTCCATCTCCCAAACACTGGAGAGAAAGAGGAAATACCCCCCTACCCACCCGCGATCCCTGGCCCTGAATGCCAGCATTTCCGAATTCCTGGCCTTTGAAATGCTGTCATTCCATCTGGTGGACACGGACAGTTTTAAAAACCTGATGGTGGGGGCTTTCCCACAGTATGTGATTCCCAGCCGCCACTACTTTCCAGGCGAGCCATCCCTTCCCTGCACAAACAAGTTGGGGACAACATCAAGTGTGTACTGCGCAACGCCATCTGTGGCAAGGTCCACATAACCACTGATACATGGACCAGTAAGCACGGGCAGGGACGCTATATCTCGCTAACTGCACACTGGGCAAATATAGTAACGGGTGGGCCTGAGCCGGCTAGCCATTTGGCGCATGTCCTTCCACCACCCAGGATTGCAGGGCATTTGTCTTTGCCACCTGTTGCCTCCTCCTCCTACTACGCTTCCTCCTCCTCTACCACCTCCTCATCCGATCAGCGTAACACCTTTACCACCAACTTCAGCACATCCAGGGGGAAACGACAGCAGGCTGTTTTAAAACTGATATCTTTGGGGGATAAACCCCACACTGTGCAGGAGCTGTGAACGGGCATTGAACAACAGACCGATGAGTGGTTGTTGCCACTGAGCCTCAAGCCCGGCCTGGTGGTGTGCGACAATGGGCGAAATCTCGTAGTGGCTCTGGGCCTAGCCAGTTTGACGCACATCCCTTGCCTGGAGCATGTGCTGAATTTGGTGGTACAGAAATTTCTAAAAAAACTACCCGGATATGTCAGAGCTGCTGCAGAAAGTGCGGGCCCTCTGTGCGCACTTTCGGCATTCTCACCCTGCTGCTGCTCGCCTGTCTGTGCTGAAGCGGAACTTTGGCCTTCCCGCTCACTGCCTCCTATGCGACGTGCCCACAAGGTGGAACTCCAACTTTCACATGCTGGAGGACTGTGCGAGCAGCAGCAGGCAATAGTGGAGTTTCAGCTGCAGCACCACTTCACCACCAACGAGTGGGCTTCCATGCGAGACCTGTGTACTGTATTGCGGTGTTTTGAGTACTCCACCAACTTGGCCAGTGCCGATGACGCTGTTCTCAGCGTTACTATCCCACTTCTATGTCTCCTTGAAAAAACACTTCAGGCCATGATGGAAGAGGATGTGGCACAGGAGGATGAGGAAGAGGATTCATTTCCACGGTTATCAGGCCAGTCATTCACAAGTGGCTCGGAGGGTGGGTTCCTGCACCAGCATAGGCCAGGTAGAAAATATTCAAGCCAGGGCACAGTTCTGGCTTGAATATTTGAGGATGAGGAAGATCATGAGGAGGAGTAGGAGGAACCACAGCAGGGTGCATCCAACGCAGCTCATGGGCATCACTGGAGCATGGCTGGGGGGATACGGAGGAAACAGATGATACACCTCCCACAGAGGACAGCTTGTCTTTGCCTCTGGGCAGCCTGGCACACATGGCCAACTACATGCTGCAGTGCCTGCGCAACGACAGCCTAGTTGCCCACATTGTAACTTATTCTGATTACTGGGTGGCCACCCTGCTGGATCCCCATTGCAAGGACAACGCGCCATCCTTAATTCCCTCAGTGGAGCATGAGAGGAAGATGCGCGACTACAAGCGCACACTTGTAGACGTGCTGCTGAGGGCATTCCCAAATGACACCGGGGCTCCGTGGAAGCACAAGGCGAAGGCAGAGGAGAAGGAGGAAGAGGCCGCCAACGCAGCTGTGGCACCACCAGCACCTCAGAAGGCAGGGTTAGCATGGCCAAAATGTGGCAAAGCTTTGTCAGCAGCCCGCCACAACAAACAGCAGCACCAGCTGATAGGCAAGGTCTTAGCAGGAGGCAGCATTTCAGCAACATGGTGGAACAGTATGTGTGCACACGCCTACACGTACTGACTGATGGGTCTGCCCCATTCAACTTCTGGGTCTCCAAATTGGGCACATGGCCTGAGCTTGCCCTTTATGCCTTGGAGGTGCTGGCCTGCCCTGCAGCCAGTGTATTGTCTGAACGTGTGTTTAGCACGGCAGGGGGCGTTATCACAGACAAGCGCAGCCGCCTGTCCACAGCTAACGTGGACAAGCTAACCTTTATTAAAATGAACCAGGCATGGATCCCACAAGACTTGTCTGTACCTTGTACAGAATAGACATTTAGACCGGCCTCACACAGCCATTGGTATACTTGTTTTTTTGAATATGCCTCAATATTTTGGGGGCTACCCCAACTAGAAAAAAAAAAAAACAAGAAAAAGTGTTGGCTACCTCCTCCTCCTCCTCCTCCTCCACCACCACCACTTCCACCTACACTGCCATGGTCACGGCATAGTCAACCTCTAGGCTCCTACTCCACATCCACCCCCTTCCCATTTTTATTTTTTTATTTGATTTTAAGTTATTTTCCCTAACCCCTTTTTTTGTAGGGCACTTGTCCTACTCTTACCCCCATTTTACTTCCTTTTGCAGCCCTCTAGCACTTGCCAGGACTATTTTACAGCCATTTTTGTGCCGAAAAGTTTGGGTCCCCATTGACTTCAATGGGTTTCGGGGTCCGGGGTCAAGTTCGGGTCAAGATCGGTACCAAACCTGAACTTTTTGGCGAAGTTTGGCCAGACTCGCCGAACCCAAACAACCAGGTGTTCGCTCAACTCTAGTCTGTAGTCTCTGACCATCTGTTGTAGTACGCCTGCAGTCTCTGACCATCTCTTGTACGCCTGCAGTCTCTGACCATCTCCTGTAGTATGTCTGCAGTCTCTGACCATCTCCTGTAGTACACCTACAGTCTCTGACCCTCTCCTGTACTATGTCTGCAGTCTCTGACCATCTCCTGTACTATGTCTGCAGTCTCTGACCATCTCCTGTACTATGTCTGCAGTCTCTGACCATCTCCTGTAGTATGTCTGCAGTTTCTGACCATTTCCTTTAGTATGCCTGCAGTCTCTGATCATCTCTTGTACGTCTGCAGTCTCTGACCATTTCTTGTATTATGCCTGCAGTCTCTGACCAAACTCTTGTATGCCTGCAGTCTCTGACCATCTCATGTAGTACACCTGCAGTCTCTGACCCTCTCCTGCACTATGTCTGCAGTCTCTGACCATCACCTGTACTATGTCTGCAGTCTCTGACCATCTCCTGTACTATGTCTGCAGTCTCTGACCATCTCCTGTACTATGTCTGCAGTCTCTGGCCATCTCCTGTACTATGTCTGGCAGTCTCTGACCATCTCCTTTAGTACGTCTGCAGTTTCTGACCATCTGCTGTAGTATGCCTGCAGTCTCTGACCATCTCTTGTATGCCTGCAGTCTCTGACCATCTCACGTAGTATGTCTGGTAGTAAATGATATGCACAACCTTTTGGTGTGTCAGGGGCTGCAGTTGAGGCCCTGAAAACCTCATTGGTTGATCATCACTGGGATGCAGTCTCAAACCAAGCTATACATTGTATAGCTGAATCTTGGCTTCATTCTTCACATGACTGGGCTATTAATATTCTTGGCTATGCTCTCTTTCGGAAAGACAGGGTAAAACGGAGGGGCGGTGGTGTCTGTCTCTATGTGAGAAGTGATCTCAAAGCGAGTGTGAATGAGGACCTAGTTGATGGAGAGTGTGATGAGTCTGAAGCATTATGGGTAGATCTGCATATGGGTGTGCGCTCTACAAAGGTTTTCATTGGAGTTTGTTATAGACCTCCCAGTGTTAAAGAGGAGGTGGAGACTCTGCTCCTTGCACAGATGGAAAGAGCTGCAAGGGCTGGGACAGTGATAATAATGGGGGATTTTAACTACCCGGAAATTAACTGGAGTAATGGCACTGCTGGGACAGCTAAAGGGCAAAAATGTATAGACCTATTACAGGACAATTTTATGGTCCAGTTTATTGAGGCATGGCTAAAGGCCTGGTGTAAGGAGGAGGGCTTTGGGTATTTAAAGCACTGGGCTGACTTTTCATTGGGGTGCAACCTATATGCTAAAGATGGTTTGCACCTAAATGGATGGGGTCTGTTGTGCTAGGGGAGAGGTTTATGGTAAGGCTGGAGGAGTATTTAAACTAGGATTGAGGATGCATTAGATAATAATGGTGTAGACAGGTCAGACAGGGGTCAGCCCCTATTGGTGGGTGGAATAGGGAAAGCTGGGAGGAGGGCTAATGAAGATGATATGAAGGTTCCCATGTTACAATCAACCATTGGAAATGGTACTGTTTGTACTAAAATTAAAAATATGCAACATACATGCGCAAAATGTGACAGTGAATTAAAGTGTTTATTCACCAATGCCAGCAGTCTGCCAAGCAATATAGGTGAGTTGGAAGCTCTGGCGCATGAGGAGAATTATGATTTGATTGGTGCAGCTGAATCTTGGCTTCATTCTTCACATGACTGGGCTATTAATATTACTGGCTATGCTCTCTTTTGGAAAGACAGGGTAAAATGGAAGGGTGGGGTGTTTGTCTCTATGTGAGAAGTGATCTCAAAGTAAGTGTGAATGAGGACCTAGTTGATGGAGAGTGTGATGAGTCTGAAGCATTATGGGTAGATCTGCATATGGGTGTGCACACTACAAAGGTTATCATTGGAGTTTGTTATAGACCTCCCAGTGTTAAAGAGGAGGTGGAGACTCTGCTCCTTGCACAGATGGAAAGAGCTGCAAGGGCTGGGACAGTGATAATAATGGGGGATTTTAACTACCCGGAAATCAACTGGAGTAATGGCACTGCTGGGACAGCTAAAGGGCAAAAATGTATAAACCTATTACAGGACAATTTTATGGTCCAGTTTATTGAGGCCCCAGCTAGGAATGACGCTTTGCTGGACCTCGTAATCTCAAACCATGCAGAGCGTATTACCAATATTCATATAAAAGAACATCTGGGTAACAGTGACAATAACATGATTTCATTTAATGTAAGCTGCAAGCAACAAACACAAATGGGAAAGATAAAAACACTTAATTTTAGGAGAGCAAATTATTTTAAACGAGAGGATTTTAATTCACAAAAATAGAAAGGGTAAACACAAACAACGAACGTCGAATGTAATTT
>BLSH010368247.1:61571-80163 GCA_018402905.1 Glandirana rugosa | reverse complement strand
TGCACGAGAGACTCTGAGACTGATCACATCCCTCTCCTACGACGGCCGCGACACTCCCTGTCTAACGTCTATATATATTATTGTAGAGTAGATAGACAAACACCTGATCCGACTCTACCTAGTCCAGTCAGATCGTTTTGTAATGCAGGATGAGATCTGCAATCTGTCCCTCTAAGCAGTAGACTCTACCTAGTCCAGTCAGATCGTTCTGTAATGCAGGAAGAGATCTGCAATCTGTCCCTCTAAGCAGTAGACTCTACCTAGGCCAGTCAGATCCTTCTGTAATGCAGGATGAGATCTGCAATCTGTCCCTCTAAGCAGTAGACTCTACCTAGTCCAGTCAGATTGTTCTGTAATGCAGGATGAGATCTGCAATCTGTCCCTCAAAGCAGATTGTTCTGTAATGCAGGATGAGATCTGCAATCTGTCCCTCAAAGCAGTAGTAGTAGTCTCTACCTAGTCCACAAACAGATAGATGAGATGTTATTATATATATCTGCAATCTGTCCCTCACAGCGCCGGCAGCATCCTCTCCCTACACTAGTCAGAGTCTCAGAGAGCACGTGACTGCAACTTATAAAGAGGCTGGGTCACATGATGCACTGGCCAATCACAGCCATGCCATTAGTAGGCATGGCTGTGATGGCTTTTATAGGAAAACCAGTGAAACGCTTGATTGGCTGCCCTGCAGCTATTCAACATGCATGATCAAATACCCGAACCCAGAACCCAAACCCAAATTTTTTTTCAAATGTCTGGGTTTGGGTCCGGGTCACGGACACCCAAAAGTTCAGTACGGACCCGAACTTTACAGTTCAGGTGCGCTCAACTCTAATTATGGGTTACCTGTCAGGATCCATTCTGATCAAGGAAGAGATTTTGAAAGCCAACTCATACATCAATTATGCAAATTGTTGGGCATCAAAAAGTCTCGAACTACAACACCATATCATCCACAGGGGGATCCCCAGCCTAAAAGGTTCAATAGGACTTAGTTGAACATGTTAGGAACTCTACCCACTGAGAAGAAGCAACACTGGGGAAATCATATTGCCTCCATTGTACATGCTTACAATAGTACTGTGAGCGATGCAACTGGATATTCACCTTACAGACTTATATTTGTAAGAGAAGCTCGGCTTCTGATTGATCTGGCTTTCGGAACATCTGCTGATGATACTTCTTTGAGTTCCCATAAGGGCTATGTGGACCGTTTACGGAAGAATATGACGCAAGCTTATGAAAAGGCCATGCAGCATACTGCTACTCGGGAATTGGGAAACAAGAGGAATTTTTACCTCAAGGTGAAAGTACAAGATCTACAGCCAGGAGATAGAGTGCTCTTGAAAAATGTAGGTGTACCGGACAAGCATAAATTGGCTGATTGCTGGAGGCCTCAATCATATGTCATCTGTAAGCAGGATTACCAGTTTATCAAATCAAACCTGAGGGGAAGTTGGGACCTCTCAAGATGTGGAATTGCAATCATCTACTCCCTTTATCAGATGTGGTACGAGTGCTTCCTTGCTCCCCTCCTCTGGATTCAAGTCCCCCCAGGACTCGTTCTCATGAGAAACTTCCTGCACGGCCTGTAGTGCCTTGCTTTCATAACAGGCCCTGAAAAGAATTCCACTCCTGTAACAAGCCCCAAAAGGAACTTGACTTCTACAACAAGCCCTGAAAGGAATTTCACTCCTGTGACTATCCCTGAAAAGAACTCTATCACTGAGACAAATCCTGAGAGAGGTTCTCTTTCTGCAAGTGCAAGGAAGAAGTTCTGCATCAAGGTTGGAATCAAGTTCTCCTGTCAGATTAAGATGAAACATCCATCCCCCTAGTCGACTTATTTATGACTCGGACAGATTTATTTCCACTATTCAAAGGCCAGATCCTTTGCCTGACTCTGCTGCCATTAATTGGGCGAAAGGTGACCTCACTGTGACCTTTGACACCGCTGGGTGGGACACGGCTATTGCCCTGGCCTGTCAGAAAACTGATTATGAGCTAACTGAAAATGTATATAAGTGGTTTAACCGGTTCCTGACCGGCTTGTGTACATTTACTGCTGCAGAGTGGCGCTGTTTCACAAATCGCCGTCTATAAACAGTGTGCCCACGGCTCGGGCGGGCCCAATCTCCGCCGGTGAGCCGCGATTGCTGGCCACAGCTGAAAGACGGGGAACGGCCGATGTATACACTGCGGTTCCCCGTGCTGTCAGGCAGCATGACAGAGATCTACTGATTCCTGTCACTGGGATCAGTTAGATCTCTCATGCTTCCAACAGCCCAGCCCCCTCACAGTTAGAACACGCCCAGGGAACACAGTTAACTCCTAGAGCTCCCCCCAGGTTAACCCCTTTACTGCCAATGATAGTTATACAGTAATCAGTGGACATTTAAATTTCCGATCGCTCTAGCAGCGTCATTGGTCCCAAAAAAGTGTCAAAAATTGTCCGGCATGTCCGGCCCAATATCGCAATCCCGATAAGATCCCGCAGATCTCCGCCATAACCAGTAAAAAAAAAATTGTAAAATGCCAGAAATGAATTCTCATGGTTTATAAACCTGGCAACTTTTGCACAAACCAATCAATAAACACGATTGCAATTTTTTTCACCAAATATATGAGGAAGAATATAAATCGACCAAAACCGATGAATACATTTGTTTTTTTATATTTTTTGGGATTTGTATTTTAGCAAAAGGTAAGAAATATTGTTTTTTTTTTGCAAAATTGTCGCTCTTTTTTTGTTTATAGCGGTGATCAGAAATGAAAGCTCTATTTGTGGGAAAAAAAGGACGCAAATTTCATTTGGGTACAGCGTCGCACAACTGCACAATTGTCGGTTAAAGCGACGCAGTGCTGAACCGCAAAAAGTGCTCTGGTCCTAACATGGGAAATTTATCCGGGGCTGCAGTGGTTAAGCAGAATCCAGATGTTTGTCAATATTTGTTGAATTTGAATACTGGTTGAGATTGACTAATCCTTTTCTTTTAGCAGTAGTTGAGAATCACTACATCTTTGGGACCAAAGACTTTAAGTGGGGGGAGAGTGTAGTCAGTGATCACTGTGAAGTTTACCTACAGTTTCTTCTATCATCAGAGAGCTGTTTATTGACTTAATTTCATCCTTTTGGATTATCTATTTGTTCCATCAAGCAATACCCTTTACATACAAGTAAAATTACAGAAAGCTAGCTGAAGATCTATTGAATAGTAAAACAGCAACACTGGACTACTTCTACTTCTCTCCCCACTTAGAAGTACATTACCTTGTTACTAAAGTTACTAAAGCTGCATTTCACCAAAGAACTCTCTATTAGGGATGGGCGAACGGTTTGGCCCAAGCATAAGTTTGGGCCAGTCACCCATCAGTGACCACCGCCAGTCACCCGTCACCCATCAGTGACCACCGCCAGTCACCCGTGGTCTTTCACCCATCAGTGACTTCTGCCAGTCACACATCACCCATCAGTGACCACCGCCAGTCACCCGTCACCCATCAGTGACCACCGCCAGTCACCCGTCACCCATCACCCACCACCGACAGTCACCTGTCACCCATCAGTGACCACCGCCAGTCACCCGTCACCCATCAGTGACCGACAGTCACCCATCAGTGACCACCGACAGACACCCATCACCCATCAGTGACCACCGCCAGACACCGGTCCCCCATCAGTGACTACCTCCAGTCACCCATCAGTGACCACTGCCAGTCACCCATCAGTGACCACTGCCAGTCACCCATCAGTGACCACCACCAGTCACCCATCAGTGACCACTGCCAGACACCCGCCACCCATCAGTGACCCCCGCCAGTCACCCATCAGTGACCACCGCCAGACACCCGTCACCCATCAGTGACCACCACCAGACACCCGTCACCCATCAGTGACCACCGCCAGACACCCGTCACCCATCAGTAACCACTGCCAGTCACCCATCAGTAACTACCACCAGTCACCCATCATTGACCACCGCCAGACACCCGTCACCCATCAGTGACCACTGCCAGACACCCATCAGTGAGCACCGCCAGACACCCGTCACCCATCATTGACCACGTCCAGACACCTGTCACCCATCAGTGACCATCGCCAATCACCTGTCAGTGACTGTCATCACCTATCAGTAAACATCACCTGTAAAATTCTCACACCATGCCATACTCAGGAGTAGCAGGATGTATTTTGGGGTGTCATTTTTGCTATGTACATGCTATGTGTTGGAAATATCATATAAATGGACAATTTTGTGTAAAAAAAAAAGTGTTTTAATTTTTTACCCACATTTTCCAAAAACTACTGGAAAAAAATGACATGTTCAAAAGACTCATTATTCCTTATAAATTATACGTTGGGGTGTTTGCTTTCCAAAATGGGGTCATTTTGTGGGCAATTCCATTGTCCTGGTGCTCCAGGGCCTTCAAAAATGTGATAGGTCGTCATGACATTAGATGTCTAATTTAAGTCCCTAGAATACCTGACAGTGCTCCCTGCATGTTGGGCCTCTGTATGTGGCTAGGCTGTGAAAAAGTCTGACATCTGATATTGCCATACTCAGGAGGAGTAGCAGAAATAATAATAATAATCTTCATTTTGCAAAGAATTGTGGGAAAAAATTACAACTTCAAAAATCTCACCATGCAACTTACGGAATACCTTGGAATGTCTACTTTCCAAAAAGGGGTCATTTGGGGGGTATTTGTACTTTCCTGGCTTGTTAGGGTCTCAAGAAATTAGATTTTCAATGATTGGCACCATAGCTTGTAGACTCTATAACTTACACAAGGACCAAATAATATGCACTGATTTGTGTTGTTTTCACCAAAGATATGTAGCAGTATAAATTTTGGCCAAAATTTATGAAGAAAAATTACTAATTTGCAAAATTTTATGACGGAAACAAAGAAAAAGGCATTTTTCACATAGTTTTCAGTCTTCTTTCATTAATAGCACAAAAAATAAAAAACCCACTAATGATTAACCGGTTCCACACCGCGCGTAGTATATTTACTGGGGAGGTGTGGACGCTTACCGTGAATCACCATAAAAAGGCAGCGATTCATGCAGGCGCAGCTAGATGGCGAGGGCGCGGAGTGTGCCCGCGCCTCGGGCGGACCCGATGTCCGCCGGCAAGCCGCAATGAGCTACTAGAGCCAAAGAGCGAGAAACCGCAGATGTAAACATGGCGGTTCCCTGCTCTTTCAATGCGGACATAAGAGATCTACTGATCCCTGTCACTGGGATCAGTTAGATCTCTTATGCCCATGGTAGCCCAGCCCCCCCACAGTTAGGACACGCCCAGGGGACACAGTTAAAGCCTAGATCACCCCCTGTAGGTTAACCCCTTCACTGCCAATGACATTTACACAGTAATCAGTGGACATTTAAATTTCTGATTGCTGTATAAATGTCATTGGTGCCAAAAAAGGTGTCAAAAATGTCCAACATGTCCGCCCCAATATCGCAGTACCACTAAAAATCGCAGATCACCTCCATTACTAGTAAAAAATAAAAACCCCAGAAATTAATTCTCATCATCTGTAAACGCGGCAACTTTTGCGCAAACGAATCAATAAATGCTGATTGCGATTTTTTTTACCAAAAATATGTAGAAGAATATAAATCGGCCAAAACCGATGAAAAAAAATGTTTTTTTATATTTTTTTTATTTGAATTTTAGCAAAAAGTAAGAAATATTTTTTTTTTTTGCAAAATTGTCGCTCTTTCTTAGTTTATAGCGGCGATCAGAAATGACGCAGCGGTGATCAAATACCACCAAAAGAAAGCTCTATTTGTGGGAAAAAGGGACGCAAATTTTGTTTGGGTACAACGTCGCACGACCACGCAATTGTCAGTTAAAGCGATGCAGTGCCGCATTGCAAAAAGTGCTCTGGTCAGGAAGGGGGTAAAACTTTCCAGGGCTGAAGTGGTTAAATAGCACCAAAAAAGCTCTATTTGTGTGAAAAAAAGGACACATATTTCATATGGGTACAGTATTGCATGACTGAGTAATTGTCATTCAAAGTGTGATAGCGCTGAAAGCTGAAAAATGGCCTGGGCAGGAAGGGGGTTTACGTGCCCATTATTGAGGTGCTTAATGCCATATTGTTTTGTATGCGTTACTGCCAGTTTAACGCCATATAGTTCTGTGTGCGTTACTGCCAGTTTAACGCCATATAGTTCTGTTTGCGTTACTGCCAGTTTAACGCCATATAGTTTTTTGCGTTACTGCAAGTTTAACGCCATATAGTTTTGCGTGTGTTACTGCAAGTTTAGCGCCATATAGCTCTGTGTGCGTTACTGCCAGTTTAACGCCTTATAGTTCTGTGTGCATTACTGCCAGTTTAATGCCATATAGTTTTGTGCGCTACTACACGTTTAACGCCATATAGTTTTGTGTGCGTTACTGCCAAATTAACGCCATATCCTTTTTTGCATTACTGCAAGTTTAACGCTATATAGTTCTGTGCGTCACTGTAGATTTGGTGCAATAAATTGCAGTATATTATAGTGTATCCGTGGACTGTGTCTGTGTAGTGTGAATACTCAAATTAAAGTGCACCAAAACACCACTTTGATTAAAGTGCATCTACGTACAGATTTACACTTCTTTTTTTACATTTGCTAATAAGCACTGCCCCCTCCCTCCCAATAATGTCTGGGAGGACAAGGAGAGGCAGACGTTCCCTTGGCACTGTAAGGGGGCCAGCAACAAATGTGTCCACAGGCAAAGATGGACATGGTGGTCAGTCCTCAGGCAAGGCATCATTTCCTCTGTTTAGTGAGTGTGCCCATGCTATCCAGCCACAGCATGCAGAGGAGGTGGTGGACTAGCTTACTAAACCTTCCTCATCCTCATTATCCTCTGTCACGCAAGCAGAGACAAGTGTGCAGTCCCCTGCAGTTGCCAGAGTGGATAAACCTGTCTCCTTGTTCCCATCTATTCCTGCCTTAGCCCCAACATCAGTCATGGAGGAGTCAGCTGAGTTATTTGACCACAGCATCAGCCACTTGCTCCTTGATGATGCCCAGGCATAACTGAATTCAGATGTTGGTTCTGAGGTTGAGGATGACAGGAACATGAGCTTAGAGAGAGGAGAACACTGGTAGACAAATTGGCATTCATGTTCCCCCAGCCGCAGCGTATTGCCAAGTTGTCTCCAGTGGTAATGACGACGATGAAGATGGAGGAGATGGAGATGATGATGATGATGATGAGGTCACTGATGTGACTTGGGTGCCAGATGGAGCAGAGGAGAAAACTGAAGGTGAGGCAGCACAACCCCAAGGAGGCCAACATCTAGAAAGAGTAAAGAGCAGTCACCCTATTCCATCACACATTCTGCAGCTGTTATCTTCCGGCCTATTCCCCAAAGCTCAGCTGTCTGGGCCTTTTTCAGCACATCTGCAGCAGATCGCACTGTTGCTATCTGCAAACTGTGTCTCAGGCACATCAAACAGGCCAAAACACCAGCCATTTGGGTACCACATGCTTAACAAGGCATTTAACGCCCAACCACTCAGCCCGTTGGCAAGAGCACCTAAGAGCCACACAAAAGGGGCACAAATCTGTCCCTGCTCCTCCTTACCCACTTCAGTCTGCCCCAGCTATACCGAGTCATTACCTCTCAGCAGCATCCACAGACAGGGATGATGGTATAGCACAGGGTGTCCCAGGCCCTAGCAGCACATCTGCCAGCAGCACACCACCAGCTGTAGAATGTAGCCGGCAAATTTCTCTGCCCCATCTGCTGCAGTGGGAAAAAAATACAGTCCCTGCCACCCACATACCCAGTGTCTAAATGCAAGCTTGTCAAAGCTGTTGGCTCTGCAACTACTGCCTTTCAGCCTGGTGGATTCTGCCCCCTTCCGTGAATTCGCACAATGTGCTGAACCACAATGACAGGTGCCCAGTCGCTACTACTTTTCACATAAGGCCATTCCATCTCTCTACCATCACGTGAAAGGGAATGTTCTGGCATTGTTGGGCAAGGCAGTCAGCCGTAAGATCCACCTTACTGCTGACACGTGGTCCAGCAAGCATGGGCAGGGGCGATATATTTAGTTCACAGCTCACTGGGTAAGGCTGCCTGCAACTCGAAGGGATGCAGGACAGAGCTCAGTGCTGCAGCTTGTTGCGCCTCCATGCCTCCATACACCTGGTGGTGATGATGCCAGACCTGTGAGCTCTACCCCCTCCTCCTCCGCCACCTCCATGCCCTCCTCTGCAGAATTGTCCTATGAACATCAGGTACCTCCTAAGCGTCCAAAGGGCTATCCAGCTCTACAGGGACAGGCCCAGATGTGGTTCACACCACTCCAGCTGGAGCCAGAAATGATGGTGTGCAATAATGGCTCAAACCTCCTGTCCGTCCTTAGACAGGGAAAGTTGACACATGGGCCATGCCTGGCACATGTCCTAAATTTGGTGGTGCAGCGTTTCCTAAATATATACCCAGGGCTGCAAGATGTGCTAAAGCTGGCCAGAAGAGTCTGTAGCCATTTCAGCAGTCATACACAGCCACTGCTCGGTTGACTGAAATTCAGCGGGAATTCCACCTGCCCGTAAACCGCCTGAGTGTGACATGCCCACCAGGTGGAACTGGACTTTGGCAATGCTGCAGTGGCTATACATGCAGCAGAGGGCCGTCAACAAGTACCTGTGCGAGTACGGCACGACGACAGGCTCAGGCAGGCTTTTTTTCGACATGCCAATGGCGGATTATTAAGGATGCATGCACTGTACTGTCATCATTTGAGGAGGCCACAAGGATGGTGAGCTGTGACAGTGCATGCATCAGTGACACAATCCTGGTTGTGTTCCTGCTGGAGCAGATTCTGCGTGGCATTGGAGGCAGAGCAGCAGGAGGAAGAGGGGGACTTCCTTTCCTCTCAAGGCCCACTTTATCCAGACACCATCATTCTTATGTGACAGAACACACAGGAGGAGAGAGGGGAGGAGGATGCCACTTTCATAGGCTTTGAAGAAGAGGAAGACATGTGTCAATCTGTAAGCGATGGCTTTCCAACCCCAGGACCCTTGGGAGTAGTACGTGGCTGGGAGGAGTTAGTTCCAGATACTGTCATTCTGAGTGACCCCGAGGAGTCTGCTTCTCAAGCCTTGGCAAATTTGAGGCGCATGGGCAACCTCATGCTTCAAAGCCTGAGAAAGGACCCAAGAATATGGCATAAAGGAGAAGGATCATTACTGGTTGGCAACCCTCCTTGACCACCGTTATAAGGGGAAGATTTCCAAACTCATCCCATCCTCAGAGTGCAGAAGGCAAAATCTCTTAAGGACACGTTAAAGAGGATTTTATTGAACGTTTTTCCCGACTCCAGTAGGTTACAGTATCGTAGAAAACGTAATTTTGAGTCTTCTGTTGGTCAAGAGAGGCGCGTTGCAGAAGGCGTGCGCCTAAGTGAGGCTGTTAGGAGAAGATTGCCGCTTTTTGCTGACTTTGGCGCCTATGCGCCCGCCTGTGCGCGTTCGCGCGCTGGAAACGGCACCAAACTGTGCTATTTGAACCCCCTGTGCCTTGCAGCAAGTGCTGTCTGTTCTACAGCGGCTGAGTACCTGTAAGCCCCAGCTCTGATCCTGTTTTCCAGTTCCTGTGTTGCTTCCTGTTTTCTGTTCGACCCAGCTTGACCTGACCTGCTATCTACCTGCACCAACTCCGACTATCCACAACCACCCGATTGTCTGATCCTTCTGTACTTCTGCTGCCAGCCCGTTAACAAACTTTGCTTGGGCTTGACCATTCTCTTGCCTGACCCCCTTGTACCGCACCGCCAGCCAGTTGCCTACCCAACCTGTACGACCATCCTTCTGATCTGCACTCCCGCACTCTTGGACTCCCTGTCTGCTCTACCAGGGGTCCCTGAATCGGGTCCGCAAGAGTGGTTGTTCCCTGCACAAGCCAGACTCCACCACCAGGATCGTGACAGTAATGGACAGCCATGTCAGAGTCTGCGCAGGGAGCACCCTCTGCTATGGACCAACTGTTTGTCCACTTGGCTGGGCTCACGCAAGCGGTGAAGAACCTGCAAGATGGCTACACCTGGCTGGAGGAGCAAGTGTGTGAGCTCTCCGCTCCCTCTGCACCTGGAGGGGGAGCTGCAGCAGCCCGCACCATTGTGGCTCTGCCATCTGAGCCTAAGGTCCCCCTTCCCGACAAGTTTGCGGGGGATCGAAGAAAGTTCAGGGCTTTTCACAGCTCCTGCGAGTTATACTTTGGCCTACAGCCCCGCACCTTCTCATTGGAAGCCACAAAAGTGGGACTTGTGATTTCCCTGTTACAAGGTGAACCTCGGATCTGGGCTCATCGACTCTGGGAACAAAGAGCGCCTGAAGTTGCCACCCTGAGTGCATTCTTCGATGCTATGGCCAGGTTGTACCAGGATCCCCACCTTGCAGCCACAGCCGAGGCCACCCTGCACGCCCTGCAGCAGGGCCAGTGCACCACTGAGGACTACGTAGCGGAGTTCAGGCACTGGAGTGCTGACACAGCCTGGAATGATGCAGAATTCTGCTACCAATTCTGCCTGGGACTGGCAGAGCCATTAAAGGATGAGCTCGCCCCCGTCGGGGTGCCTGCTACCCTGGACGCCCTTATAAACCTGGCTATTGAAATTGACCGGTGGCTCAGGGAACGTCGGGCCGAACGAGCTTCCGGAACATCTGCTGTCCCACGTCTGACTTGGATGATGCCCGGGTCCCCAGTCACACTGCTCCAGCCCCTGCCACCTCCGCACCAGGTGACCCAATGCAGATTGGCCTCCTGCGCCCGTCTCTCACCCCAGAAGAGAGACAGTGGTGTCGTGCTCTGAATCTGTGCCTATACTGTGGGGAACCCAGACACATGGTCAGGACCTGTCCTGCCAAAGCCGGTAAGTGGCACCACCGGACCAACCAGGATGCAACACCTGTCATAAGCAATGTATCTCACCTGACTCTTATCTCTTTGCAGTTGCCCGGAGGGAGCATCTAAGTGCCAGCTACTATTGATTCAGGGGCATGTAGCTGTTTTGTGGACCAGCCATTCGCCACGCTACACCAGATGCCCCTGCGCCCCAAGGCACATAAAATGACCAACCGCCTGGCCAACGGGACGGCCATCAAATCCGGCCAGGTCACTCATGAAACCCTGCCTATACCTGTGTCCACAGCTGGAGGACACCAAGAACTGCTTGTCCTTGATGCTATCACCTCACCACTTTTCCCCATTATCTTGGGCCTTTCTTGGCTCCAGGTGCATAGCCCCAACATAGACTGGTCCTCTGGGCACATACAGTTCCCGTCCCCGTACGGTGGCCAACACTGTCTGCTTCCATCCCAGGACATTGGCCCCTCACTCCTGAGCCTGGACTCTGAACCTGATCTGGAAACCCACCAAGCTGTCCCTCCAGTCTACCATGAGTACCTGGATGTATTCAGCAAAAAAGGGGCAGACCAACTACTTCCGCATTAGTCTTACAACTGCCTCATTGAGCTGCTCCCTGGAACTAAGGTCCCCTTTGGCCATATTTACCCCTTGTCTGAACTTGAACTGTCGGCCCTCAAGGCCTATCTAGACGAAAACCTAGCCAAAGGGTTCATCAGACCGTCCACATCCCCTGCCGGGGCTGGCATTTTCTTTGTCGAGAAAAAAGACCACACTCTCCACCCTTGTACAGGGATCTGAACCGAATCACGGTTAAAAACCGCTATCCTCTCCTGCTTGTTCCAGAACTCTTCCAGAGGCTAGGGTCAGCCACCGTGTTCACCAAGCTGGACCTCCGAGGGGCTTATAACCTGATCCGCATCCGAGAGGGCGACGAGTGGAAAACAGCATTCCGGACTCGTTTCGGCCACTACGAGTACCTCGTCATGCCCTTCGGACTCTGCAACACCCCGGCCACATTTCAGCACCTGGTCAATGACGTATTCTGAGGCTGAAAAGTGCGCTTTCTAGCGCTCCAGTATCCCCTTCCTTGGACTGATCCTGTCTGTTACTGGTGTTACGATGGACCCTCAGAAGGTCGCAGCAATATTGGACTGGCCAGCACCCATGGATAAAAAGGGGGTCCAGCGCTTTGTAGGTTTCTCCAACTCCTACAGGAGATTCATCAGGGGATTTTCAGTCATCATCGCCCCTATCATCCAACTTACAAAGCAAGGTCAGCGTTTTCACTGGTCTTCCGAGGCGCAAAACGCCTTCCAAGCCCTGAAGAAGCTCTTCACTACAGCACCCATCCTCAAACATCCAAACGCCACTCTGCCCTACGTTCTGGAGGTAGACGCCTCCAAGACTGCCGTGGGAGCCGTGCTCTCCCAGAGACAGGGAGCTAAGGCACTCCTCCACTCCGTAGCCTTCTTCTCCCGCAAACTCTCAGCCCTGGAGAAGAATTACGACGTTGGGGAAGGGAGTTGCTTGCCACCAAGGCTGCTCTGGAGGAATGGTGCTATCTGCTTGAGGGAGCCAAGCACCCCATCCTGATCTATACGGATCATAAGAATCTAGAGTACCTTAGGACTGCCAAAAGACTCAAACCTCATGAGGCTCGCTGGGCACTCTTTTTCTCTAGATTACAATTTCACCTGAGGTACAGGTCTGGGTCGAAGAACATCAAACCCGATGCCCTATCCCGTATGTTTTCTGAACCTGGAACACCTGCTTCTCCTGACACCATCCTTCAGCCTAGGAACTTCTTGCTTACTCAGGACGACCTACTCTCCCAAATTCGGAGAGCCTCTACCGGAGTTTTTGTTTTTTGGGGGCTTTTTCTTTGCAGCTTTTTAACACTTTTTCAGTCATTTTTTAAATAGATTTTTTTTATTTCCTTTCTTCAGACTACTAATTAAGGGGAGTGGTTAATTGGTCACAGGTGATCCAATTCCTATAAATCTTTTTGTTGAACTCATTTCAAAGTTTACCTGAACTGCTGGTTAAAAGCTAAAGAGTGGAAATCTTTGAGTGAAACAGTTTTGATTTTGACTGCTAGTGTTTGCAGTTTTTTGTTTTTTGGGGGCTTTTTCTTTGCAGCTTTTTAACACTTTTTCTGTCATTTTTTAAATAGCTTTTTTTTTTTTCCTTCCTTCAGACTACTAATTAAGGGGATTGGTTAATTGGTCACAGGTGATCCAATTCCTATAAAGCTCTCTGTTGAACTCATTTCAGAGTTTGCCTGAACTGCTGGTTAAAAGCTAGTGGGAATCTTTGAGTGAAACCGTTTTGATTTTGACTGCTGGTGTTTGCTGTGTTTGCAGTTTTTTGTTTTTTGGGGGCTTTTTCTTTGCAGCTTTCTAACACTTTTTTCCAAGTCATCTTCCAGGACGGCTTACGGAGAGAGAGGCTCCTCCCACCTTTCACAGGAAACACATGATCCACATTATAAAAAGGGCTTATCACCAGCAGTACCTCAGTATTTGTGTTTCCTCCGGCCAGACAGGAAGAAAATGTTTTATTTTAGGCCTTCGTGCTAGTTTGCAGGGGCCACCTGGCTGCTGGATCCCAGTAACAGGGGCAGTGAACCTGGGGAGACAATACAGCTTGGGGCACCCTAGGCTAAGTTAGAGCCAAGATGCTATAACAAGGGACCCCCTCTCCCTATCTTGTGAGAGTAGATCCCCAGTGGTGAACGTGCTGGTGTCAGGGAGGAAAGACTCACGTTTGATTTCTGTCCCAGGTGGTGCTCCATGATTTGCTAGCTCAGGTGAGCAGCTCAGCCTCCCCCTCATGCAGCATGTGTCTCTGGCGTAGGCAGGTGTAGGATGATGACGTCACTTCCTGTGGCGACCGGAAGTGAGGTAGCCAAGGATCGGAAGTGCCTCGTCGGCCATCTTAATAATGGGAAAGTGCGGCCTGGATGCTGACAGACACAGGAGCACCACCACAGTTCTGGAAGCACCAGATCCACAGCTCCAGTTCGGGACTCCCTGTACACACACCACAGCATTTAAGGAAGCAGAGCACATGGTCTTTGGTCCTGAAAGTCACCATGGAAGCGGTTTCAGTCGGAGAGGCAGGTCTGGAGGTGCCAGCAGACTCTAAGGTAAGGAAAAGGGGAGCTAAGGGGCTCCTGTTTTTTTCCTTTTTCCCTGGTGGAGGGGGCACTGGGGAAGAGGGGACAAGAGACCTCACTACCTTCTAGGTGGAATTGTGAGTGGTCTCCATAAATGTCACCTGATGGGAGGACTGGCACTATATGTATCAAATTTACAATTTCCA
Organism: Glandirana rugosa; assembly: GCA_018402905.1. Classification (NCBI taxonomy): domain Eukaryota; kingdom Metazoa; phylum Chordata; class Amphibia; order Anura; family Ranidae; genus Glandirana; species Glandirana rugosa. The sequence continues at coordinate 65,946 of BLSH010368247.1, read as the reverse complement.
TAGTATGTTTTTTATATGCAGCAAGTTGTTGTAGTAAAATGCGGTCCTCTACCCTTTACGTTTGCATTAGGATAAAAAGGACCCTAAAGACACTAAAGGGGAGACACCTAAGAAGAGATGCGCGGTCTGCTCAAAGAAACTATCTTCCAGTTGGAAGAAAACACTTTGCCAGGATTGCATAGAGCACATATTCAAAGCAGAAACAGGACCCCTGTTTAAATATTTTCTTGATTCCACGAAAAAAGAAATGACACAGACTTTAAGGTCATTTAAAGCACCAAATGACACACTAGAGCTAGAGGAGGAAGAGGAAAAGGAATGGTCAGTCCATGATCGGTTGTACATGGGGTTACAAGCGAGAAAAACTAGAACCTTTCCTATTCACCCATCTCTGAAGGACACTATCCTACAAGAGTGGAAACAGAGAAAAGGTTTTTCTTTCCTACTACCCTGAAACAGCGATTTCCATTCAAAGAGGAAGTTTTAGTTTTGGAATAAATGCCCAAAAATTGATGCCTCCCTATCCAAACTATCTAAAAAAATCTGAGTTTTGCTTTTGAAAATGCAGGGTCACTTAATGACCCCATGGATAGAAAAACAGGGATATCTTGGGGAGGCCAGCGCAGCAAACTTCAGGCCCGCTGTAGCAATGATCTGTGTAGCTCGCACTTTGGATTTGTGGCTTAATAAGCTGCGCTCTCTTAGAAAATGATACTCTAAGTAAAGGCGTGGCATATATCGCTGACGCCTCAACTGAAGCAGTAAAAATTACTGCCAGGTCCACAGCCCTCATAAATGAGGCAAGGAGAACAGTCTGGTTAAAATCCTGGAATGGAGACGCGGCGTAAAAAGTTAGACTCTGCACCCTCCCCTTCTCTGGAGAGTTGCTCTTCAGTAAGGAAATTGAATCAGTCCTACAACGGACAGCAGACAAGACAAAGGGATTCCTCATCCCCAGGAGGCAGAGGGGACCCTTTCGCTCTCCATCCTCTTTCTGGCAAGGAGGAAGAGGGAATTTTCGTACCTTTAAAGGGCAACAAAGGTCAGATCAAGAGAGACAGGACCAGAGAAGGGGTGGGAAATTTCTCTTCAAACCCTCTCAGCCAAGACGAAAGCCTGAATGACTCAGGTGATTGGGTGGGGGGGGGGGGGGGGATTGGGGTCCTTCCTCCCACAATGGCTCACAATCACCACAAACAAATTCATTCTGGATCTAGTAAGATCAGGATACAGAATAGAGGTGATTGGCAGATGCAAAACAAGGTTGATGATAACAAACCTGCCCAGAAACAAAGAGAAGGCGATAGCCATGTCGTCTCTTCTTCAGGAGATGTTGGATCAGAGAGCGATCAGTTACATCCCGCCAAGCGAGAAAAAAAGGGAGCTTTACTCTCATATTTTCCTCATAAAATAAACATCGGGCAAATACCGACTTAGTGTCTATCTGAAAGACTTCAATGTACACGTAAAATACAAAAGATTCAAAATGGAATTAATTTATTCAACAGGAGAACTATTGACACAGAATGCATTTACGGCATCCCTGGACTTAACCGCAGGTTGACGGCGACAAGGTGGCTCGATATCGCAAATCGCCGTCATACGACGGCGGCTGCGATATCATGCACTGTGAGCGCGCACGCGCCGCCGGAGTTGCGCCTGCGCGCTCACTGTGTTCGGGGGGGCAGGGAGCCAGGACTTGATCTCCGCCGGCTACCCACGGTAGCAGTGAAAGAACGGAGGTCCGTGTAAGTAAACACGGATCTCCGTTCTGTGAGGGGGGAAGGGCTGTGATCACAGCCTTCCTCTACATGGAAGCTGTGATCGCTCCCCTCCCCCTGCTAGGGCAGCCCACACACAGTTAGAACACGCCCAGGGAACACAGTTAACCCTTAGAGCGCCCCCTGCAGGTTAAACCCTTCACTGCCAATGGCATTTACATAGTAATCAGTGCATTTTTATAACACTGATCGCTGTATAAATGCCAATGGTCCCAAAAAAGTGTCAAAATGGTCGGACATGTCCGCCGCAATATCGCAGTACCGCTAAAAATCGCAGATCGCCGCCATTAGTAGTAAAAAAAAATAAATAAATAAAAACCCCAGAAATGAATTCTCATCATCCGTAAACGCCACTTTTGCGCAAACCAATCAATAAAAGCCGATTGTGATTTTTTTTATCACAAATATGAGGAAGAATATAAATCGGCCAAAACCGATGGAAAAAAATGTTTTTTTATATTTTTTTTTTGGATTTGTATTTTAGAAAAAAGTAAGAAAATTGGGTTTTTTTTTGCAAAATTGTCGCTCTTCTTTTGTTTATAGCGGCGATCAGAAATGACACAGTGGTGATCAAATACCACCAAAAGAAAGCTCTATTTGTGGGAAAAAAAGGACGCAAATTTTGTTTGGGTACAACGTCGCACGACCGCGCAATTGTCAGTTAAAACGACCCAGTGCCGAATCGCAAAAAGTGCTCTGGTCCTAAAGTGTGAAATCCTTCCGGGGCTGAAGTGGTTAAGGGACGCATATCTGCACATCCCTATTCGGCAGGACTCAAAGAGATACCTCAGGTTTGCGGTGAAAAACGGGGGAAAAACTCTTTATTTTCAGTGTGAGGCTCTACCTTTTGGGCTGGCCTCTGCACTACGAATCTTCACAAAAGTCCTGGCAGAAGCTCTGCAAGTTGTGCGGTCAGAGGGGATTCAAATAATCCCCTACCTGGACGACCTACTTCTATTTGGAGACTCAGTAGAGGAAGTGGAGCAAAGTCTAACAAGAGTGATGGGTCATCTTCAGAGCCTAGGCTGGCTCATAAATCAAGGAAAATCCAATCTCACCCCATCGCAGAGAGTGTTTTTTCTAGGCTATATAATAGATTCCTCTCTGTCAAAAATTTTCCTGACAGAGCAGAAAATTCAGACTCTGACATCAGGGATGTTCAACCTCTGTCTAAACTCCGAAACCTCAATAAGAGGCCTGATGAGAGTACTGGGTCTAATGACGGTGACCATCCCAAGTGATCCGTGGGGCAGCTACACATGAGGCAGCTACAAACCTTCATGCTATCAGTCTGGAATGGCCAGAAGGAATCCCTCACACGGAGGGTGGAAATTCCTCAGAAAGTAAAGACCTCAATCCAGTGGAGGCTGAGAAGGAAAAACCTCACAGGGGGGTGCCTGTGGTCACAGCAAGATCCTGTCATAATTACGACAGATGCAAGCACCAAGGGCTGGGGTGCCCATATGAACAAACAAATGGCCCAAGGCATTTGGAACAGCAAGCGGAGGAGTCTCTGTAAGGGCAATTATAATACCTTGTATGCATTATATTTTGCCTGCGCTAATAAGCGCACTTTTCAGCTCTTTTGCATAATGCATTTGAGTGCCCTCATGTTAAAGCAGGTAAGACAGACACAAATAGCTTTTCTCACATGGCAGCTTGCAGGGTTGTCCTTCTGAACTGCGCTTTCAGGTTTTCTTTATACGGATCAAACAGGGATAACAATAGGACTTGATGGCTTCACAATCAGCCTCCAAGGCACAGTCACATGACATGAGCTCAATACAAAACCACCAACCAATGACACACTTGTTTATATTCAAACTATACAATAGGAGAGGCCTGCATGCATGGGGGTTGGTCGGCCTGTATGAGAAACAGCTGTCTCCAGATGACAATGAAAGCCATGTGGACACATGGCTTCCATTGAAACCTAAAACCAGGGCCATTTTAATAGGATTATGGGCCCCTGGGCAAAGTAAGGCACTGGGGCCCCTACAAGCCTGCCTCAATTTTTGCATCTACTCCCCAAAATAAGCCCACATTCACACTGACGGCGAGTTTGAATTCATACAAGTTTCAAACCAGCTTTTCAGCCCGACTTCAGGGGCGATTTGATAGACATGTGTGCGGGTTCATGCGCAAATGTCTTTTAAATTTCCACCAAAAGTAGTGCAAAAACAGGGGCTCAGTCAGTCGGCTCTAGCTTAGTGGCTCTGGTTTTATCCTATAGTCTTTCCACACTACACATGTCTGACTTCTTCAATAACCCCCATCCTGGCGGCACTCCCACTCTTGACTCTTCTCTAAACCCCCCCCCCCCCAGAGACTGCAGACATTATACAAGAGATGGTCAGAGACTGCAGACATTATACAAGAGATGGTCAGAGACTGCAGACATTATACAAGAGATGGTCAGAGACTGCAGACATTATACAAAAGATAGTCAGAGACTGCAGACATGATAAAAGAGATGGTCAGAGACTGCAGACATAGTACACACGTCAGAGACTGGTAGAGGACATAGTGCACACGTCAGAACCTGGTAGAGAACATAGTACAGACGTCAGAGACTGGTAGAGAACATAGTACAG
>BLSH010368247.1:0-20047 GCA_018402905.1 Glandirana rugosa | reverse complement strand
TTTCCACGATTTCGTTGCCGCCCCCCCCCCCCCCCACCCACCCACCATTAAGATCTGTGTGTAACATTTTCAAGCAGATGCTTTAGCACCTTTAGGGTGCTTTAAAGGCTTAGTTAAAAGCTTGTCAAAAACTTGCTGAAAAATTCATAAAAGCTTGCTGTTCACACTGTTCTTATACAAGCTGAAGCCTCTGTAAAGCTGGTCGTAGGCACTGAGAATAAAGGACAGCTCTTCAGATTTGTGAGTTTTTTATATTTAATATCCCTAGGCAGACAGTGAATGCAAAAGGATACAGAAAATTACTAAAAATAGAAGATAAAAAAGTGAGACATACATAAAGCAAACAGTAGTAAAAAATAAAACAGATTAACATACGGATTGAATAACTTCTCCTGCTTTCTGTTTCAGAAAAGATGATCATATTCCCCCACATCGATGGGGACCCCTGAAGTATGGTAAAGTGCTGATGGCCGATCGCTCTATTTTTTCTGTTCGGATCATAGTGGAGTTGTCACCTGTAGCACCCCCATAGTGATAGGCACTTTTTGTACTGAGGTTTTTGCTAGGAGAGGAAAATTTAGTCAGGCCCGAATGTTTTGATCTTGGTGGGGGAGTGGCCCAGGAAGAGCTGGAGATTGCAAGAAGGAACACCCCTTGGACACTCCCCCCTTTGCTTCTAGAAGGCTCTGGAAAAAGGGGATGGATGAGGAGGTGTTATTTTCTGAAATATGTTAAGGAGCCCTGACCAATCCCAATCCTGGTTTGACAGGGAGAAGGCCTCCTTAAATACTGTTATCAGCCCAGCTGGGGGGAGGTGTGTGTTGGGTGGAAGAGAGAGATGTAGGAGAGGTGCTGTGGAGGCCTCATTCGGGAAGGGACCCCCCAGCCTGGGGGAAGACCATGAGGCCTGATGGCTCAGGTGCAGCCAGGAAGAGGAGTTAGTTCCTGGAGCGGCACAAGGGAGCAGGAGAGCAGCAGAGAGGCTACATAGAGGACTCTTTAAAGGATCCACTGGTGTGGCAGCCCCTGGGAGCTGGATGAGAAGGCTGGAGCAGGCTGGGAGAGGACAGTGGACAGTCTGTAGAAGTCGGAGGAGCCAGTCAGGGGAAGGAGTGTCACTGGATAGAGAGGTAGGCCGGAAGTGCCTAGAAGATGGATGGGCTGGGAGTAGTAGTCCATCCAGTGCCCAGCTAGCACCAACGTACTTAGCTACACAACTGAGGGCCCGTGGCTACACAACTGGGAGCCCGTGGCCCTTGCCCATAACGGGTGGTCCAGAGGTCCTGCTAACAGTAGAACAGGCCTCACCATGTGCTATCTGTGGTGGAAGATGAAGTGTCATGTAGGTCTGATAAATTGCCTTTCGGGCCTGCAACAGCAAGTGTATGTGCAGGAGAGGAGTGGGAGAAGAGTAACGGTCAGCAAGTATATGTGCTGGAGGAAGGAGAAGTGTATATACAGTCGGTGTATAGAGAAGGTCCTGTGATTTGATCTTTGGGCATCCCACAGTTGTCCCTATCCAAGTTTATCCCCTAAATAAAACAACAAAACAAAGTACTGGCCCGTTCAGTGACTCCAGGTGTGTGGAAGATCGTGTGATTGAGGGCAGTGGTGCACCCTCTCTGACCATCCAATTGGAGGGAAGTGGCTTGTTGCTCCATATCATTTCATTAGTTTATTTTCATGCATGATGTATCATGACAATAGTATTAACCTTAGCCTCCCTAGTTGGTATGAACAACAAGATAGAAGCAGCACCAATCTGAGTGTAGTATTTGGGTATAATGTAACACTTTAACTCTGCTTTCCTGTGAGTGCAACCACTATTAAAGAGGAAGTAAACCCTGATGGGCTGAGCATTACTAGAACCCACAGGGCTCCGGTGCAAGAAACCACGATGGGCCCCCCGACCCCTCCCCCTACATCCATGTCCCATGGACATCCTCACAGAAATCTGCCTCCCACGTGTCCCCTTGGACGCGCATCCAGCGCAATCACATCGGTCCTTTACCATGTGATCAGCTGATCACATGTAAACGGACTTGCTGGTTATCCACAGCCTTTTCCTCCCATGCTGTGTCTTGGTGAGGAAAGGAGAGCCATTAACTGGCAACAATGTCAGTGAATTGTTTACACTGATAATTAGTGCCCTGATCATCAGTGCAGCCTATCAGTGCTGCCTATCAGTGCTGCCTATCAGTGCTTATCAATGCCGCCTATCAGTGTCCATCAATCCCACCTATCAGTGTCCATTAGTGCCTCCTATCACTGCTCATCAATACCACCTATCAGTGCCCATTAGTGTCTCCTATCAGTGCTCATCAATCTCACCTATCAGTGCCTCCTATCAGTGCTCATCAATCCCACCTATCAGTGCCCATTAGTGCCTCCTATCAGTGCTCATCAATCTCACCTATCAGTGCCCATTAGTGCCTCATATCAGTGCTTATCAATCCCACCTATCAGTTGTCACCAATGCTACCTATCAGTGCTCAATACCCATCAGTTCCGCCTATCAGTGCTCATCAATGCTGCCTATCAGTGCCTTCTCATTAGTGCAGCATATCAGTGGCCATTAATGATGCCTATCAGTGCCCATCAATGCCGCCTATCAGTGCCTCCTCATTAGTGCAGCATATCAGTGACCATTAATGTTGCCTATCAGTGCCACCTATCAGTGCTCATCAATCCCACCTATGAGTGCCCATTAGTGCCTCCTATCAGTGCTCATGAATGCTGCCTATCTGTGCTCATGAATGCCACCTATCAGTGCTGCCTACAGCGGTGGCAGGTGCTCAAAATTTTTGGGGGGCGCAAACAAATTAAAAAATTAAACTGTTAGTAATGCAGGTCTGTAAATAGCCATTTATCAGATGATTGTGTATATTAATATTGAATATATTTATCAACAGTTAAAGAATGCAATGAATCAAAATCATTTTTTTTTTCCAATAACGCTTTATTAAAAAAATTGTTACAGAAAACATATATAGTGCATCTTTAGTCAGAAGTAAATTCAAATGAATACAGTTTCCAGAATTACATGAACATGGAAAATGGTACATTTCAAATCTGAAACAAAACTTTTCAGAAAGTAGGTAGGAGGTGGGGTTGAGAGAAAAAGGGAGGTGAATGAGGGATTTAGATCATGGGGGTTGTAAGTTATTGAGATATTTCTCAATTGAATGTGTGTGTTAGTTTAGGATGGAGTGATAAAATAGTAAGGTTGTTTAAAGGTAGTTCTGTGTGAATGTGTGTGTAGGATCCTGTGTCAATAATGGGTATGTGGGTGCAGTTTGGTGTGATTAGTGTTTCAACCTAATAATAGCTTGTAATCTTCTGATGATTTGAAAAGAGTCCAGCAATACCACATTTTGTGAAATTGTGAGGTGTTTTCTTTTTTAACTGCAAGTGTTTCTTCCATTTCATGGATCGAGTTCACTTTGTGAATCCATTCTTTTATGGATGGGGAGGTTGGAGATCTCCAGTGTAGAGGGATGAGTGCCTTGGCTGCGTTCAGTAGGTGTCTTAGGAGGGATTTTTTATATTTTCGATATGAAAGGTTGTTTATGTGGAGGAGACAGTGTGCCGCGTCTAATTTGGCATTTGAGTCAGTGATTTTAGTTGTCCATTTTGTTACTTTGGTCCAGAATTTTTGTATCTCTTCGCAAGACCACCAGAGGTGCAAGAAGGTTCCTACCTCTTTGTGGCATCTCCAGCAAGAGTCTGAAAGTTCAGGTGACCATTTTTTGAGTATCACCGGGGTGGTGTACCAATGGTTGCGAATTTTGAAAGATGTTTCTTGCATACGAGTGCTAAGAGAACATTTATGGGAGAATACACACGCTTTCTTCCATTGGTCATCTGAAATGTTGATTTGGAGGTCTGCCTCCCAGATTTCTTTGTGTTTATCTCTATAAACAGAGCATGGCTGGGAGATCCACTTATACGCTAAGAGGTGGCACCTTTTAAGGGAAGTCTGTCTTTGATTATTTTTTCAAAAAAGGTTAGTGGTCTAGCCAAGAGATGTTTACTTTTATTGTTCCGTACGAAGTCATAAATTTGTAGATATGTCCAGTAGTTTAGTGTGTGGTCCGGAATTTTTTGTTTAAGCTGGGTGTACGTTAAGATCTTGTCATTGATAAAACAGTCTTTTGCCAGAAGGGGCGTGTCAGGATCAGTTTTTAGGGTGTTGATCTTATCAGAACCTGGAGGAAATTCGGGGTTGCCTGAGATAGCTGTGAGGGGGCTTGTCATTGTGGTAATCTTGTGTTGTTCGGTTATTTTTTGAAAGATTTTTAATGTCGTAAATAATACCGGATGGGATCTAATTTTTTGGGGATAAAATTTGGGAGAGGTCCACGGGAGGAATTTGGTGTTTATTGACGGATCGATTTCTTCCAGGTTTACCCAATCTTTATTGTTGGCATGGCAATGCCAATCGATTACTCTAGTGATATGTGTGGCAAAGTAGTATTTTTGAAAATCCAGAATGCCTAGGCCGCCTTTTTCTTTGGGATATGTAAGTTGTTTCCATTGTAGTCTGGGTCTTTTGTGGGCCCAGATAAAACTTCTTTGGGCTCTGTTAAGCCTTTTAAAGAAGTCTTGTGGGATTTCTATCGGGAGTGTGTGAAAGAGGTATAGGAGCCTGGGTAGTATTGCCATTTTTAATATTGCTGCTCTGCCGAACCATGAAAATTGTTTGGAGTTCCAGTTTTTGAGATCTGATTCTATCTTTTTTAGTAATGGAAGGAAGTTATGTTGGTATAAGTCTCTAGGGTCTCGTGATAGTTTGATTCCTAGATATTTTAGGGAGTCTTTTTCCCATCTGTAAGGGCAATTTTGTCTCGTTAATTTTTCGAGGTCGGGTGTGAGTGAGAGGTTCATTGCTTCTGATTTTCCACTGTTTATTTTAAAGTTTGATAAGATTTTATAATGGTTTAGTATTTTGTTTAAATTTGGTATCGATACATGAGGTTGGGAGATGAAGAACAGTAAGTCGTCAGCATATGCTGCTAATTTGTATTCTCTTTGGTTAATTTCGATCCCGTGTGTCTGGGCTGTTGTTGATGGATCTAATGAGAGGTTCAAGTGATAGGATGAACAATAGAGGGGAAAGAGGGCAACCTTGCCTCGTGCCATTTTTGATTGGGAATGGTTCTGAAAGGAGATTATTAACTTTGACTTTGGCAGTGGGGTTAGTGTATAAGGATTGTATCCAGGTTAGTGCTTTGGTTTCTAGTCCAATATGTTCGCATGTTGCAAACATGAAGTCCCACGCCACTCTGTCAAAGGCCTTCTCCGCGTCAGTTGACAGGAGAAGGCCCTTGCTGTCTCCCTCTTTCATTCTGTGGATGATATTTAATGTTTTGATAGTGTTATCTTTGGCTTCACGCCCTGGCATGAATCCGACTTGTTCTTTGCCTATGATTTTGTGTAAGAGGGGTTTAAGTCTATTTGCTAGGATTGTTGCAAGAATTTTTAGGTCTAAATTTAAAAGAGAAATGGGTCTGTAGTTGGCGCAGTTTTGGTGATCTTTATCTGGTTTAGGTATGACTGTTATTTGTGCGGTTAGAAAGTCTTGTGGGATTTTTGTGTCTTTTTTATTTAATGAATTTAAGGCCAGGAGTAGTGGGGAGTTTAATTGGGGTTCAAATGTTTTATAATATTGGGAGGTGAATCCGTCAGGACCTGGGCTTTTCCCTGTTTTTAAATATTTAATAGTGTTTGTGATTTCTTCCGGAGTAATGTCTTTTTCCAGTTTTCCTATTTCTATACTAGTAAGTTTGGGTAGGTTGCTTTGTTGAATGAATTCGGAGATCAGTGTAGATCTGGTGTTGGTGGTGGAACTGTTTTTGTTAGAGGGAGGGATATTGTAAAGGTCCGTATAGAATTTTTGAAAAGATTTCGCAATCTGGTAGGGGTCGTATATTTCTGTTCCTTTAGAGTCTTTGATGCTGTGTATGGTGTTTGCCATTTTGGTATCGTGTAAGGCTCTGGCTAGTAGTTTACTGGCTTTGTCACCATATTCGTAATAGATATTTTTTTTGAGAAAGAGGGATCTTTTTGTTCTATTGTCTAGGAAATCTTGAAGTTCTTTTCTAACCTTGGTTAATTCTGATTCTGCTGCCGTGGCTAATGATTGTTTGTGAACGTTTTCTAGTTGATTGATTTTTTTAACAAGTCTGTTGATGTGGTTCTCTTTTTCTTTCTTTTTTCTACTGCCCCATTTGATCAGTTCTCCTCTTATCACGCATTTGTGTGCTTGATTAGTGGCTGTGTGTCTGGGGTTTTGTTAATTTGAAAGAAGTCTCTTAATTTAGATTGAATTTGTGTAGAGATCTCTAGATCAGTCAGAAGGTTTGGATTAAGGCGCCAATTGAATGATTTTGGGTTTTGGTTTTGTTGGGTTAGTTGAATTGATATGGGTGCGTGATCTGTTAGAGCAATGTTGCCAATTAGTGCTTTTTGGATTGAGGGAATATCTCTTTGTGTGATAAATAGATAGTCTATTCTTGCATATCGTTTGTGGGGGGCAGAGAAAAAAGTGAAGTCTTTATCCGTTGGGTTGAGAAGTCTCCAGGTGTCAGTTAGTGCAAGGGATTTCAAGGTGGTCTTTAGACTTTTGAGGGTTCGATAGGGGACGCTCGATTTACCGGTTGAAGTGTCTTTGAGTGGGTTGAGGGGTATATTGAAGTCTCCGCCTAGTATTATTCAGCCTTTAGCGAAGTGTTTGAGTTCGTCCGTTATTTTGTGACAGAAAGAGATGTGTGCTTTGTTCGGGAAATAGACGTTAGCAAGTGTCGTTGGGATTCCTGATAAGTTACCTTTTAGAAAGAGGTATCTACCCTCTGGGTCGGCTAAGGTTTGTTCTGTTTGAAAGGAAGAGTTTTTGCTTAGGAGAATTGTTACTCCTTTTGTTTTCGCTAACGGATTTGTTGCGTGGAATGCTTTGGTTATAAAGTTGTTGGTCATTTTGGGTATATTTTTTCCTTTAAAGTGCGTTTCTTGTAAGAATACGATTTGGGGATTTGTTTTCTTTAATTCTCTTAGGATTTTTTGTCTTTTCTCGGGAGTTCCAAGGCCATTAACATTGTGGGAAATAATCGTGGGGTTTCTCCCAAGATTTGAGTAAGCCATGATCTTGATATATATTAAGAGTAGATAGGGGGAGTGTAAGAAAGAAGAGATGGGGGAAGTAGAAGGTTAGTGGAGGAAGAGTTAGGAGGTTACTCTGTTAGTCACTATCTCTGCTGTTAATAGTACAGACCGAGTAGTGAGTAGTTTAGGGTATCATGAAAGTAATAACTCGTTTTTTCTCAGAGAGTGTTTCCCTAATGGGGGGTTGGGTGGAAGCGGATCCCGGCGGGGTGTGCACAGGGATTAATTATCCTATGGTATATTACGTCAGGATATTTGAAGAGGTGATTGGGTGAGGATTGGTGGGTTTTGGAGTAGCAAGGGAGCCACATATCCTCTTAATGAATAGAAAGTTGGAGAAAGGGAGCTAGGATTGCTCAATCCATACAATTAAACCAGTATGAGGGGATATGTCAGGATCCTCAACAGATTATCCCATTAAATTGGGAACCTGCAGAGGGTCCCTCACCTCCTGAATAGAACTTAAGTAGAACATTAACATAAAACAGTTAACAGTAAAAGATTTTAACCTTAAAAGGAAATAACATGTGAGAACATGAACAATAACACCGTATGGTTATATGGGTCTTCTTGTGGTTAGTGAGAGAATCCCGCCCAAGCTTCTGTTCTTGAGTAATTTGTTTGGCAGATTGTAATCTTGAGATAGTATTATATAGGATAGTGAAATTTTCATATGTCAGTTTAGGTTTTGGATGGCTAGGGCGAGGTTCTCTTCACCAGGTAAATTTAAGGATAGGACGAGTGAGAATGGGGAAAAAAAAAAAAACACCCCAGTTTGTCTTTCCCCCCCCCTTTTCTCTCTCCCCCCTCCCCTTTCCTCCCTGCTTCGGGGGAGGGGTCTCATTTCCTCATATGTCTCTGATCTCTTTCCATTGTTGAACGTAGTTAGTTTGATCAGGGAAGAGTAATAATGGTCTTGTGGATAGAGATGTCTTTGATCTGTGTTTTGTTAGAGATCTACAGTTTTCTGATGCGTAGTGTTGTAAGGAGGGAATAATTGGCGTGCTGGGGTCATCTTGGAAAAAGGTAGCGGATCTGACAAAAAAAAAAAAAGGGGGGGGAGGGGGGAAAACCCATAGTGTCCTTTATGGTCTTCTCATCTTGCCGCTCTTGCTAGTTCTTGGTGAGTGCCTGAAAGTTACAAGCAAGGTGGAGTCATTCGATGCTAGAGTTCGTTCTTGGCTGTTGCATCAATTGTCTCGTAATTCAGTGGGAGGTGTTGTGGTGTTAATGTAAAATATTGAGGTATGGAAAGTTCAGATAGTGTTGGTTCTTTTAAATGTGTCCCGATGGGGTACGTTGACAGGAGAGTCGAGTCAGTATCTGTTGTCTCGTGTTCTTTGAGCTTTAGAGGCGGGTGTGCCAGAATTGTGTCCTTCAGTAGCTTTTTGTTTCTTATTTCCTTTAAAGAAATTTGCTTTCAGAGGAGTGTTGTCAGGAGAGAGACTTTGTGGAGTTGAGTGAAGCGGTAAGCGAAATTCTTGATACCATTCCGGAAGATCGATGGTCTCGCATTGTATGGCCTCACAAAAGGAGGGGATGTCCTCTGGTGTGCGTAGGAGAACCTGTTTCCCTTCGACCACAATTTGGACAGCGAATGGAAATTTCCATTTGTAAGGAATTTTCTTGTCCTTTAAAATTTCTAGTAACGGTTTTACCGCTTTTCTGTTTTTTAGGGTTATAGGTGATAGGTCTTGATAAAGTTGTATTGTCGATCCATTGAAGAGGATCTCCTCATTTTGTCTAGCTTTGGCCAGGATCTCCTCCTTGAGGGGAAAACTGTTGAGGCAGCAGACTATGTCCCTAGGGGGTGCTGAGTCTGGACCTCTAGGTCTTAAGGCTCTGTGGGCCCTTTCAAAGTTGATAGTAGAATCAATGGGTCTTTCTAAGATGTTGTTAAAGATGGAAGTGAGGACTGATTTAATTTCTTCGGAGTTTATGGTTTCGGGTATGCCTCTTATTCTAATGTTGTTTCTTCTCCCTCTGTTGTCAAGGTCTTCCATTTGTCTGTTGATATTTATGAGGTGTGTTGAGTGGGAGGTGGTGACGAACTCCAGTCTTTTAATCGCTCTGTCTCTGTGTTTTCCTGCTTTCTCATTTGTTGCTATTTGTTCAGTCAGGACCATTATGTCTGCTTTCAGGTCTGTTATCGCGGTAGTGAAAGATTTTTGATGTCTGCCGCAATTTCTGTCATCTCCCCTACTGTAAGGGGTTGGTCTTGATTGGTGTTTGTTCTGTTTGTTCTGTCTGAAATTGCTGAGGCATCATCGTCGAAGTCCTCGTCATCTGTGAAGTCTTGTGTGGGATTTTTCATGTTTGGCAAATCTTTCCCCTTCTGTGAGTGACTTTTAAAGATGTCAGCAATGTCCTGGCCGGCAGTACCCGCTAATGAGCGTTGTGATCTAGTTTGTGATCCTGAGTGGGTTAATGATTTTTGGGGTTTCCCCATCTTGTTTAATAGTCCTAGTTGCTGGTGAAGGATATGTGGTTTCCCTTTGCTTCTTATTGTTGTGACATTCTGGTGTCTTGTCTATATGGTAGAATGAAATGAGCCAGAAATTTTATGGTGGGGCAGAGTGGCTGTGTAAGGAGAGTCAGCTGATATCTCTGTATGTTTCTTGTTGTACCAGAGAGGGTTTAAACTCCTTTGATTTCTCTGCTGGCTTATTTCAGAGCTGGGTCAGAATGATACAGATTGGTATCAGTGTCTTTTCAGAGGGGTGCTACAATCAGCGTTGTTATGTGTTTGAGCTCAGGCTTTATGCCGCGATTTCAGGCCCAACCAGCTCATGTGCTGATGTTTTAGAATGTGAGATCAGTGTCTTGGATTCTGATTTATCTCAAGACCTTTAGGTTCAGAGATAGTTGTTTGGGAATGTAGGGATTAAGAGGAATCTTAATGGCAGATGAGTGTTCCAGCAATGTAAAACGCTGGTGGTAGGCCGCGTCCGGATCTCTGTCTGTTGTGAGAGCTCTCAGGGTTGCCCTGGGTGATTCCCGTGTGTCCCTACTGGTTTAGGAGGTTTTGAGGATATGTAGACCAGTTTTGGGAGTATGGGGTTATAATTAATGCAGGCTTACCCCGCTGTGGATCTCGCGGCCTAGTCTCCGGTGAAGCCGCGGCCTCAATTTTGGATCGGCGGTTCCGTGATCTCCGCGTCAGGTGTCCGATTCTCCCGATTTTGGTATCGGATTGTAGGGCTTGATGTGGAGAGGATGATGGTTGTAATGTTTTTTCTCTCTTCTTTTTGTGTCGGCAGGATGGCTCTGGGTTCTTTTCTGTTCTGTCAGAGCTCTGCCTGAACACGTCCGTCGCCGTGAGCCGCTAGCCACGCCCCGAATCAAAATCAATTGCAGTCTCACTGTGCCTTTCAAATGCAACCTCACTTTACCCATCAATTGCAAACTCACTGTGCCCGTCAAATGCAGCTTCACTGTGCCCATCAATGCATCCTCACTGTGCCCATTATGACAGGTTCCCACCATCCCTGTGCTGAGTTCCCGGGTCTGAGAGAAAGAGAGAGAGAGAGACAGACAGACAGAGAGAATGAGCTGAATGAGCTGGGGAAATAAACCACAAAAAAAATGTGGAACAATATTCATATAAAATAATCGCTGACAAAATAACTAGTAAGACTTACTCCTGCTTCTAAATAAGGGGAGAAAATAATGAAAATAATATGCAGCCATAAATAACCATATATATGGTGTTTCAAGCCTCAGTCGGATGACCTAAAACTCATGTTATATTCATATTAGTCACAGTAAATGTAAACTCTCTATACACATAAAATACTAATCTCACCATTCATGGTGTAGCCATATATGCATTTAGGTCTGAAAATTAAAGAGGATCAAAACTCACTTGACCTATGTTTTGGCTATTAATAATTTTATTATTATGTTCCTGAAATGAATACATGCATACATCTGGTCAGTGTTTCCCACTTTGTTTACCAGTTACCAAAGTTCAAAATTGAGTGACCGTAATATGATAATGACACTGCAAGATACATTACAGGAGAGAGAGAGGAAGAGAGAGAGAGAGCGATAGAGAGAGAAATATATATAATAACAACAAAACAGAACATTTCATAGAGAGCCTCACCCAATAAATACTCTGGGGCAGATTTACAGTACCTTGAAAAAGTATTCATAGCCATTTAAAATTTTCACATTTTGTCATGGTACAACCAAAAACGTAAATGTATTTTATTGGGATTTTATGTTATAGACCAACACAAAGTGGCACATAATTGTGAAGTGGAATGAAAATAATAAATGGTTTTCAATTTTTTTTACAAATAAATGTCTGAAAAGTGTGGCGTGCATTTGTATTTAACCCCCCTGAGTCAATACTTTGTAAAATCATCTTTCACTGCAATTACAGCTGCAAGTCTTTTTGGGTATGTCTCTAAAAGCTTTGTAAATCTAGAGAGTGACATGTTTTCCCATTCTTCTTTGCAAAATAGCTTAAGCTTTGTCAGACTGGATGGAGAGCCTCTGTAAACAACAATTTTCAAGTCTTGCCACAGATTCTCAATTGGATTTAGGTCTGGACTTTGACTGGGCCATTCTAACACATGAATATGCTTTGATCTAAACCATTCAATTAGCTCTGTCTGTATGTTTAGGGTCGTTGTCCTGCTGGAAGTTGAGCCTCTGCCCCAGTCTCAAGTCTTTTACAGCCTCTAAGGGTTTCTTCTAAGATTGCCCTGTATTTGGCTCCATCCATCTTCCTGCCAACTCTGCCAGCTTCCCTGTCCCTCCTGAAGAAAATCATTCACACAACAAAATGCTGCCACCACCATGTTTCACAGTGGGGATGGTGCGTTCAGAGTAATTCGCAGTGTCAGTTTTCCACCACACAGCGTTTTGCTTTTAGGCCAAAAAATTCAATTTTGGTCACATCTGACCAGAGCACCTTCTTCCACATGTTTACTGTGTCCCGTATGGCTTCTCGCAAACTGGAAATGGGACTTCTTATGGCCTTCTTTCAACAATGGCTTTCTTCTTACCACTATTCCATAAAGGCCAGATTTGTGAAGTTCACAACTAATTTTTGTACTGTGGACAGATTCTCCCACCTGAGCTGTGGATCTCTGCAGCTCCCAGAGTTACCATGGGCCTCTTTGCTGCTTCTCTGATTAATGTTCTCCTTGCCTGGCCTGTCCGTTTAGGTGGATGGCCATGTCTTGGTAGGTTTGCAGTTGTGCCATACTCTTTCCATTTTCGAATGAAGGGTTGAACAGTGCTCCATGAGATGTTCAAAGGTTGGGATATTTTTTATAACCTAACCCTGCTTTAAACTTCTCCACAACTTTATCCCTGGCCTGTCTGGTGTGTTCCTTGGCCTTCATTATGCTTTTTGTTCACTAAGATTCTCTAACAAACCTCTGAGGGTTTCACAGAACAGCTGCATTTATACTGAGATTAAATTACACACAGATGGATTCTATTTACTAATTAGGGGACTTCTGAAGGCAATTGGTTTCACTAGATTTTAGCTAGGGGTATCAGAGCAAAGAGGACTGAATACAAATGCATGCCACACTTTTCAGATATGTATTTATAAAAAATGTTGAAAACCATTGATTATTTTCCTTCCACTTCACAATTATGTGCCACTTTGTGTTGGTCTATCACATAAAATCCCAATAAAATACATTTATGTTTTTGGTTGTAACATGACAAAATGTGGAAAATTTCAAGGGTTATGAATACTTTTTCATGACACTGTATCAGTTTTTTAATGGTCATTTCATATGACATTGGCCCAAAATTATTCTGTAAACATTCACGCGTATCAAGAAAAATTAGTAGAAACTTGCCCAAGATTTACTTGGGAAAACGACATTCCCTGATATTTGGCCACATTTGTTCTTTAGGAAAAGGTGTTACTGTTAACTGTAAATATTTACCCTATGTAAGGCAAGGGTCAATGTTTCCTTTTTCAAGTATTTTTTATTGAGATTTCGACATAGACATAGACATAGACATAAAACAACATATCGTTGAATTGGAGTCATATGTTAGGTATACAATGGCAAAGAACAATACGGAAGCAATAAGGCAGATGATAGTACTAATGGCTTAGAGCAGTGATCCCCAACCTTTTTGCCACTGGGGACCGGCTGAGTGGAAGAAAATTGTGCTGAGGCCCGAGGGGGAAGGCGCGGGGGGGGGGGGGGTATGCGATTTTTCGTGGGCAATTTGTTGGGGCAATGGTTGGTGTTGGCACTTCAATTATCACAGCACCATGGTTGTTATGGTGTCAGGATGATTTAAGCACATTATTTCTATTATTACATTGTAATATAAATTAAATAGTTCAACTCACCATCATGCAGAATCAGTGGGAGCCCCGAGTGTGTCACTTGCCACGCTGCCTGCCACAAGATGAGGATGTCACTTGCCATGCTGCCTGCCACCAGATGAGGATGCCACTTGCCATGCTGCCTGCCACTAGATGAGGATGCCACTTGCCATTGCCTGCCACCAGATGAGGATGTCACTTGCCACGCTGCCTGCCATCAGATGTGGTTTGTCACTTGCCATTGCCTGCCACCAGATGAGGATGTCACTTGCCAATCTGCCTGCCACTAGATGTGGATTGTCACTTGCCATTGCCTGCCACCAGATGAGGATGTCACTTGCCATTGACTGCCACCATATGAGAATGCCACTTGCCATTGCCTGCCACCAGATGAGGATGCCACTTTCCATGCTGCCTGCCACCAGATGAGGATGTCACTTGCCTCGCTGCCTACCACCAGATGAGGATGTCACTTGCCATGCTGCCTGCCACCAGATGAGGATGTCACTTGCCACGCTGCCTACCACCAGATGAAGATGTCACTTGCCATGCTGCCTACCACCAGATGAGGATGTCACTTGCCACGCTGCCTGCCACCAGATGAGGATATCACTTGCCATGCTGCCTGCCACCAGATGAGGATGCCAAGCTGCCTGCCACTAGATGAGGATGCCACTTGCCATTGCCTGCCAGTGCCACTAGATGAGGATGCCACTTGCCTGCCAGTGCCACCAGATGAGGATTTCAGTGTTAAGGGGAGAGAGCGGTAATAGGGTGCAGGCATGATAGATGTTCTCTTTCTGCTCCCTGTTGCACCTCCAAACACTGTAGAGCCCCACGTGGTGTGGGTAGTGAGAGATGATGTCATCTCTCTGCTCCCCACTGAAGTCCTGCGCTGTGAGGGTGGAAGTCGGAGGAGCAGTGATGCAGAGAGATGTGTCCTCTCTGCTCGCCAGCCTGTCCGCGGCCCGACTGCAGGGAGCCCACGGCCCGGCAGTGGGCCGCAGCCCCAAGGTTGATGACCCCTGGCTTAGAGTGTAGTATAAGGAAAACATCTTAAAATAGAAAAACATAAACATTTGATAATTACGTCTATGCATATTGCAGTTTGGGAGGAGTTCTTTTTCTGCCCATTTACTTGACATTCCCTCAACCTAGTTTTAATTAAAATTTGCTATGTTAACCTGTGAAATTGTTGCTTTTTCTACTGAATATGCAACAATTATGTATGGCGAGTGCAGAACCTGTGTTTTCAATGCAAGTTTAGCAAGTATTTAAAAAAAAAAAAGCATATTCTCACTCCCCCTGGACTAACAAGCTCACCATACTGGTGTCCTTGGTGTCCAAAAGAGGAAGCTATTCATTATCTGTTAAAATATAGGTAGTGTTTTCATGGAGAACTCTTTTCCAAGAGTTCCGTGGGCGCTTAAAACCAAACCATGGTAAGAATTTCCCTAGTACTCGAACAGTGGAGAATATGGGACTAGTGCTTCATTTTCCTCTGTCAACGCTGGATTAGATGCTGAAGGATACCTTTAGGACATAACTGAAACCTAAAAAGGTAAAGGTTAGTTAAAAATAAATTTTCTATTCATTGTTGTTTTTTTTTAAATACTGTCTTTGCTTAACTGCATACACCCCTAAAATCAGTTCATCAGGCAAAGGTTGACTTGCTATTTGACCTTCTAGGGAGCGTAGAGCCACACATGCACATTTGCTGCTTACTTGCTATGGAGTTGGGGATACCTGCTCACATGTGGAAAAGGAGGAGGGACAATTGGGGTTGGAGGGGCATCATTATGTTCATTTTATTTAGTTAGTTATTTATTTATTTATATTAAAAAGGAATAGTTAACTTTTATGCACACAGTTTCAGCAGCATGGAGAACCATTGCCAGCAGACCCACCTGCAAGGTAAAGGTTGTATATTTTACAGCAATGGGGGATGGCTGTTTGCCAACTGTTGCATGCTTCTGGTGCTCATTGATCCTATTGTAAAACAGTTAAATATTATTGTGGAATGCAAATGAATGTCAGTAATTTTTCCAGTGATCCCTTCATATAAAAACCATCTAAAATCATATTTTAAAATGGGCAAGGCCCATTAGATTCATACTGTGCATACCTATTCCATGATAATATTAAACAGCAGTATATTTGGAGGGCATGAAAGGATTACAAGATTTTTATTAATGTTTGATATTTACTCTCTCTGTTTGTGCTGGTGACCATTGTCATCTAGAGAATTGATGGGAGATCAAAAATATTACAGTTGTCACCAGAGATAAAATGAAACCTTCCAATGTGGACCACTTTCTAAGAGGGGAATTCTCAATATTTTTTTAGATCAGCATAAACATAGAACTCTCAATGAGGGAGAAGTAGCACACTGTCCTTGGATAAAGAGCATTGAAATATAACAATGGTAAGTCTAATAAAAATGAAGCTGCTTATCTCAACCATTTTGTTGAAGTAATCAAAGCTGAAGAAAAACATATAAACAGGGAAGAGTACTTCTATGTGTACAGCCCCAAAAGTTTTGAGAATGGCACAAATATTAATTTCACAAAGTCTGTTGCTTCAATTTTTATGATGGCAATTTGCATATACTCCAAAATGTTATGAAATGCGATCAGATGAATTGCAATTAATTGCAAAGTCCCTCTTAGCCATGAAAATGAACTTAATCCCAAAAAAATTCAACTGCATTTCAGCCCTTCCACAAAAGTACCAGTGATGTCAGTGATTCTCTTGTTAACACAGGTGTCAGTGTTGACGAAGACAAGGTTGAAAAACGGAAAATTGAATTTCAATACTTACTGTAATTTTCCTTTCCTGACAAGCTCCATGGCAGCACAGCTGGGTGAGGCCCTGCCCACCCCCTACGTAATCAGGACTTATCTATACATTTTCAGCTCACGTCTCAGTGTTCTGTAACTCATACTACCAACTGGATGGGCATTGTGCTGCCATGGAGCTTGTCAGGAATGGAAAATTACGTTAAGTATTTGAATTCAATTTTCCGTTTTCCTGAGGGCTCCATGTCAGCACAGCTGGGAATTAACTAGCCACACATGGGAGGGTAATGCTTGAAAATTGAATTTGTACTGGAAGCAGAAGCCAAAACACTCCTGCCAAAATCCACAGTAGTCAGAGCCACAGGCTCTATACAATAATGCTTCATGAAGGTATGCATAGAAGTCCATGTGGCTGCCTTGCAGATCGTTTCCAGAGAGACTTGTCTTGTCGCTGCCCAAGAGGCCAAGACTCATCAAGTAGAATGCGCTGTGACCCCCTTAAGGCACAGGCAAACCCTTCGCTCTGTAAGCCAAAGAGATAATCTTGACTAGCCACGAGGCGATCACTCTACAAGAAGCCCTCAGGCCCTTTCAAGCACCATTAGGAATGATGAAGAGATGTTCTGACTTTCTGAGCTTGGCTGTCATGTGCACATAGGCCCTGTCACGTACCTGGTGGTGGAGTCTGACTTATGCAGGGGTAACCTCCTTTCCGACCCTGATTCGTGAACCCCTGATAGAGCAAACAGGAGGTCCAGGAGTGAGGATGGCACGAGGGTTGAGGTGGTAACCGGTGACAGTTGTAGTAGCTCTTCTGGTCACGTGCGGGTTTGAAGAATGGTGGTACAGGCTGGGTCAGCAACTGGCTGGCGGTGCAGTACAGGGGAGCAGGCAAAAGAGTAGTTGGGTACAGGCAGAGTTCGTTAACAGGCTGGCAGCAGAGGTACAAGGGAGCAGGCAGAAGAGTGGTCGTGGAAGCCGAGGTCAATGCAGACAGAGATCAGAACGGGGTCAAAACAAGCCGGGTCACAGGAACAAATAAACAGATGAGCAGGTTGCTTCAGGAACACACACAAACGCTGTAGATTGGACAGCACTGGCCGCTGGGCGTTGTCAGCCTAAATAGAGCGTCTAGTGCCGTTTCTGGAATGTGCGTGCACACGGGAGCGCGTTCACATGCGGGGGCGCGCGCGAATGCACATGGGTGCACGCACAGGTGCACAGGCATTTCAAGAAGCACAGATTCATTCCTGACAGGCCCTCAGTGAATGCCCGACATCAAGCAGATTTAGTTCCTGGGAATTCTCAGAGAAGAATATTGGGAGCGTAATTTCTTGTGTCATATGAAATCTAGAGGCCACCTTTGGCACAAACCCCAGCATCAGCCTAAGCACTACTCTGTCTGGGAAAAAAGAGAGGAAGGGTTCTTTAAACCCCAAGGCTGCTATCTCTGATACCCTCCTGGCTGATGTTATTGCCACAAGAAAAGCTGTCTTCAAAGAGAGATGCCATAGTGCAAGACAGGGTGAATGAAGGTGTCTGATGAAAGAAAGTCCAAAACTAGAGGCAAATCCCATTTTGGAAATATCAGAGGTCTTGGAGATCTTAGGCAGATAGCTGCTCTGAAGAACTGAATCACTAACTTATCCGAAGCCCATTGGATACCAGTAAAGGCAGAGATGGCAGATACGTGGGCCTTTAAGTAACTCATGGCGTGGCCTAGATCCAATCCCGCCTGGAGGAAATCCAGTATATGGCAGACTCTTGGAGAATCTGGAGAAAAATAATTTCAGCTTGCAAACTCACAAACTTGTTCCATATTCTTGTATAGGTACTGTTGGTACCATCTTTTCTGGCTTTCATTAGGGTATCGGTGACCCTGGTTGAGCATCCCAGACTGATTAGCCTTCGCCTCTTAAGACCCAGGCCATCAACCTCAGACTTCCTGAAGCTGTGTGGCGAATTGGCTCCTGCATCAGTAGATCCGGCATTGCTGGCAAAGGGTGTGGTTCTCTGATGCTCAATGAGAGGAGCAGTGGATACCAAGGTCTCTTTGGCCAATCTGGTATTACCGCCAGAATAGACACCCTCTCCTGACGCACTCTGCGCAGAAAGTGGAGGATCACTGGAACCGGGGGCAAGGCGTATGCAGTCTTAAAGTTCTATTCTGCCGTTATAGCCTGGGGGTGATTGAACTTGGCAAAGAACCGTGGCAGTTTGGTATTCTCTGGAGAGGCAAATAGGTCTACCTCCAGGAGGAAGGCCCAAGCCACCAAACTTCGAAATACTTGTGGTAACAGAGCCCACTCGTTGTTGTCCAAGTTCGTTCTGGACAGGTAGTCCGCTTGAGTATTCAGACGGGCACATATACTGCCTTTAGCAGCTGTATATTGGATTGAACCCACTCCATAATTGGCGTCACCTCTCTCAGGCGAGCAACACTGTGAGTTCCTCCTTGCCTGCGGATATAAGCCACCGCCGTCGTGTTGTTCAGCTTCATTAGTATGGGCGCACCCGGAATCTGAATTTTGAAGGCCAGGAGAGCCTGGAAGGCTGCCCTCAGTTCCAGAATGTTGGGGTGGGGTGTAACGGGCCGGCCCTGCCATAGGACCCGTGGCAACTTGTGGAGTGGCATGATTTTAATATAGAATTACTCTTTCTATTTGAATTTTGTTGGACCTATATGCCTTGGTAAGTGACCTTTTTCATATATTGTGCAAAAGGCTCAGGGCACCAGCCTGCCTGGCGGACCTAAATCTCACATGCTTTTCTTTATTTTTCAGAATCAACTAATTTTGACCTAAATGTACAAGATATCCCCTCTGATGAAGGTCTTTAGTAACGAAATGCATTAGGTTTTGTACATGATCTATGTCAAATGTATTATTACATATTTGAATGTTGACAATGGGCATATACATTGTTCCCTTTTTTAATGAATTTTTGTAAAAATAAAATTACCTTTTATATAAATATTTGTTTGCTTTGTACCTCCAAAAAGTCCCACTTTAGAGGTTTGTTGTTGTGTATTTGCAATTAACCAGGGATGACGGCACACAGGTAGCTGGTCTTCTAGGATAACCTCCACTTTTGTCGAATGTTGGAGACTACATCGGTGGCCTGGAACGTCCACTGGCCTTGGGCCCAGTGGTCCTTGTATTGGGCTCCCCATCCTGTTTCGCTGGCATCTGACTGGACTATCTGCCACTGTATCGTGAACAAGGAGTGGCACCGAAGAAGATTCCATTGCCTTGACCACCAGTCCAAACTCAACTTCATCTGTGATGTAATGTCAATTTTCTGCCCAAGATCCTTCGATCTCCATTGTCTCAGGAGACCCATCTGGAACGGGCGCGAGTTCCATTGTGCCCATTTGATCATTGGATTGGTCAAAGTCATCATCCTGAGAAGTAGCATGCACTCTATCGTTGGTACAACTTCTTTTGAGCTGCCGACATATTCTTTAGGATGCAGGACATCTAGTCTTCTGGTAACGTCACCGACGTCCTCAGAGTATCTATTTTCACCAGTAGATACACCAGCGATTGGGTTGGCACAAGGTGACTTTTCTCTCGATTGATTAGCCAACCAAAGCTCTCCAATGTCAACAAGGTTATCTTCCAGTGGACCAGGAGTGTCTTGACTCAGGAGCAGAAATGTCGTTCAAATAATTTGGATAAACCTGGATGCCCTGCAACCTCAGGTATGCTACCAGAGCCACAAGAATCTTCGTGAATACTCTGGGAGATGTTGTCAGCCCAAAGAGCAGGCA
>BLSH010368246.1:238881-251241 GCA_018402905.1 Glandirana rugosa | reverse complement strand
GTTCAAATAATTTGGATAAACCTGGATGCCCTGCAACCTCAGGTATGCTACCAGAGCCACAAGAATCTTCGTGAATACTCTGGGAGATGTTGTCAGCCCAAAGAGCAGGCATATGAACTGGTAGTGGAGCTGTCCCACTGCGAACCGAAGAAACCTCTGATAGGTTGGGGCAACCGGCAAGTGGAAATACGCATTCTTGAGGTGTTACTAACAGAAGCCAATCTCCCAGCTGTTGAGACCCCTGAGTTCTATTACTGGCCTCCAATCCCCCGACTTTTTCCGCACCAAGAACAGAGGTAAGTAGATTCTGGAAAAACGCTCTTGCTGGGGAACTGCAGTTATTGCCCCCTGATTCAGGAGGGTTTCTATGTATTCCCAAAAAACATCCTGTTTTCCCTTTGCTGAAGGCATCTTCGTTGGGACAAAAATTCTGCGAGGGAATTTGAGGAACTTCCAGCTGTGACCGTACTTGATGGTAGAAATTACCACAGATCCTTTATTTTTTGTGCCCACACTTGATGGAACCTGAATAACCTGACCCCTAAAGGACAAGACTGAGCTGGTGGATAATCAAAAGGATTTCTGGGACTCCTGTCCCAGGGAAGAAGTTTGTCTCTTAGACTTGCGGTTTACAGCAGAATTCGTCCATTGCCGACAAAATTCCCTTCCTGACCTGTAAGACTTAGCATCTCTACCTCTAGTCCTCTGTGAATTTCTGAAGGTTGCGACTCTCCTGCAAAGCAATCTCTGATCCGGGGGAATAAACCTAGATTTTCCGCCAGTTGCTTTTGCGATCACCGTGTCTAATTTATTTCCAAACAGGGACTGACCCTCAAATGGTATCTTACACCATCCCTGTTTGGATGCTGGGTCCGCCACCCAGACCCTTAGCCATAGAGCTCTTCTGGTAGTCACTGCATTTAGCATAACTTTGCCCAGATCATTTTGCATTGCTACTTCCGATTTCTGAATCCAGGCCTCCATGGCCTTAGAAATAGAGGCTAGTGCCATTGACGGTCTACATGCCCCACCAGCAAGTATGTAGATCTTCTTAAGATCTACATCCACTCTTCTATTCAACACGTCACTGAAGAATACAGCGTCATCCAGTGGCAGGGTCAGGTGTCTCACGAGGCGCATAAGCACTGCGTGTACCACTGGGGGCTCCTCCAAAACCTTAACTTTCTCAGATTTAAAGGGATATAGTTTACGAACCGATTTTTGAACGCAATTCTCTTATCTGCTTGTTTCCACTCATCATAAATTGCATCCTGAATTCCCTCCATAAAGGGGAAAATTACTCCTTATTTCCTCATGTTTGTAAAGTACCTTCTCTGCTTCCTCTGTGGTTCTTCCGCCTCATCTTCCCACAGCAGAGCCTGCCTAATTTCTTTCACAAAGTGTTGAATCAGGGCGAAGTCAAAACCATCATAATGAGAATCCTCGCCTTCAGAGGAAGCTGCATCTGAAGCCAAAGGTTGCTGTGGTTCTGGATTCACCTGAGTGGCCAGATGTGAGGTGATAGAGATCGTGAGGTAGAAGGGACCGTATTGGCTGAAGCCTGCATCTGCGCTGCAAGCTTCTTCAGTGTTTCTTCAAACGCTTGTTTCATCATTGAAACCATTCCTGCCTTATTAGATTCTTGGCTTTTAGTTGCTTCTTTTTAGGGCATTCTCCGGCTCTGGGTTGCTCATGATGCAAATCTCTGCGGTATCCTGATGGAGACTGATGACACCTTGAGGCAGAACGGGAATGAGACCTATCCTGTCCTTCCATGGGAGCATCGATATTCATGTGAGGTTGAATGTCCCCTGTTCCTTCCCAGGTTTCTTTCTTCAGATCTCCGAGAAGATCCATGACCAAGACCTGAGGAGCTAGGACAGCAAAGACAGGTGTGAGGAATAGTCTGCATCCATAGATATCTCCCCTACCTTCTTTGCGAGTGCTGATCTTTAGAGGGGTAAGGCATGTTAATCCTGCTGTAATAAAATGAAGAGCCATAATGAGAAAACATATATACAGCAGGCAACATATAGGACAAAACCATGCAGTTGAAAGGAATACTTGTGTAGCAGGCACAGGCAGACTGCACATAGACACACAATGCACAGCAGCAGCAGCAGTAGATGCTCTTAGGAAGAAGCATCTTTAAATTTGCCTCCTTTAAGCCTGGTTCCGTCTCCCCCTCCCCTGATTGGCCAGGCAGTTCTGCACATGCCCAGAGGGGACCTCCAGCACGCGTTCCATGTTGGCCCTGATCCAGCCCCAGGCAATGACAGAAAAGAACAGGGATGGAGCGCGGCTCGACCCTAGCAGCAGACACAGCAATCTGTCTGCCATTATATTGCTCAGGCAAGCCACTGCCTCAGAAGGATCCAGCCCTCCAACAGCAGCTACCTGTGACATGGAAGGGGACAGGCTTCCACCAGTGACCAGGAGAGAGCCACCGCCAGCCGAGCCCCCCCCCCCCAGCCCAGCCCAGCACCCCATCAGCTGTCTGTTTAAAACAGCATAATGCTGGCCCGACGATCATCAGCGGGGCTCCCTGTCAAAAGTGCTGTTAGGAGACGCAGCAGGGACTGTGTCCAGCAGCAGACAAGACCTGGACAGACAGCCAGCCAATAGACCAGCTAGGAGGGGAGACGTTACTTGTCCTGACCATAGGAGGAAGAAAAAAGAACTCTGAGACTGAGGTGAGCTGAAAATTTATAGATAAGTCCTGACTACGTAGGGGATGGGCGGGGCCTCACCCAGCTGTGCTGACATGGAGCCGTCAGGAAATCACTCTATAATGCTGACTGAGTTAGAATAACAGACTGGAGGCTTTAAAAGGAGGGTGGTGCTTGAAATCATTGTTCTTCCTCTGTTAATCGTGGTTACCTGAACGGAAACACATGCAGTCATCATTGCTTTGCACGAAAAGGGATTCATAGGCAAGGATATTGCTGCTACTAAAATTGCACCTAAATAAACCATTTATCGGATCATCAAGAACTTCAAGGAGAGAGGTTCAACTGTTGTGAAGAAATTTTCAGGGCGCCCAAGAAAGTCTAACAAGCACCTGGACCGTCTAATACAGTTGATTTAGCTTTGGGATTGGGGGAACCACCAGTGCAGAGCTTAGTTTAGGAATGGCAGAAGGCAGGTGTGAGTGCATCTGCAATGCACAGTGAGGCGAAGAATTTTGGAGGATGGCCTGGTGTCAAGAAAGGCAGCAAAGAAGCCATTTCTCTCCAAGAAAAACATTAGTGACAGACTGATATTCTGCAAAAGGTACAGGGATTGGACTGCTGAGGACTGGGGTAAAGTCATTTTCTCTGATGAAACCCCTTTCTGATTGTTTGGGGCATCTGAAAAAACCTTGTCCATAGCAGAAAAGGTGAGCGCTACCATCAGTCCTTTGTCAAGCCAACAGTAAAGCATCCTGAGAGCATTCATGTGTGGGGTTGCTTCTTAGTCAAGGGATTGAGCTCACTCACAATTTTGCCTAAGAACACAGCCATGAATAAAGAATGGTACAAAAACATCCTCTGAGAGCAACTTCTCCCAACCATCCAAGAACAGTTTAGGGATAAACAATGCCTTTTCCAGCATGATGGAGCACCTTGCCATAAGGCAAAAGTGATAACTAAGTGGCCTGGAGAATAAAACATCAAAACTTTGGGTCCATGGCCAGGAAACTCCCTAGACCTTAATCCCATAGAGACAGGGCCAATCCTGGGCAGGTGTGTGGGGTGCACTGCACCCAGGCGCCGTCGTTTAAGAGTTCTCCCTCCTCCTCTCCCCTTTTGCAGGACCGATCCCGGGCGTTCAGCTTCCCGGAGGGCGATGGTCGAGAGATGAGAAGAGCCCGGTCAGTGCAGTGAATGATACTCAGAGGAGGAGTGGCTTCAGCCTGTGTGCTGCTTGTAGCAGCGCCGCCACTCCTCCTCTGCATCTGTCATAAAGAAGATCAGCTGTGGACTCATTGTCTAATCTCTCCCAGCATCCCGCTCTCTCCTATGTCTGCTCCCTCTTCCCTTCACTCTCACGGCAGTACATAGGTTAGGAGATGGAAACAGAGCACAGTGTTCATCCCTCCCCATCTCTCCTGTACTGCAAAGAATTGTGGTAGATGTAGTCCAGAGAAGGGACGGGATTGCCTTGAAAATTAATGGATAGAGTGTAATGGCAACAATGAGGTGAGTTTCTGATATAACATTTTTCACTCATGGGTACTTATTAGGTGGCAATGATAGACTGCACTGATGATGTGCCACTGGTATGCACTGATGAGGTGGTACTGATAAGGCAGCACTGGTAGGCACTGATGGGCACTGATGAGGTGGCACTGATAGGCACTTATGAGGTGGCACTTATGAGGCGGCACTGATGAGGTGGCACTAATGAGGTGGCACTGATAGGCACTGATGAGGCGGCACTGATAGGAACTGATGAGGTGGCACTGATAGGCACTGAGGTGGCACTGATGAGGCAGCAATGGTGGGCACTGGTAGGCACTGATGGGCACTGATAGGCACTGATGAGGTGGCATGGAAGGGCACTGATTAGGTAGCACCGATGAGGCGGTATTGATGAGCACTGATGAAGTGGCACTGATGAGGTGGTACTGATAGGCTACATTGATAATGTGGCACTGGTGGGCACTGATAGGCTCCATTGATGAGGTGGCACTGATGAGGCAGCACTGATGGGCTGCATTAATGAGGTGGCACTGATCAGGCTGTGTTGATGGGCACTGGTGAGGTGGCACTGATGAAACTGAGCTGATGAGCACTGGTGAAGCTGAGCTGATGGGCACTGGTGAAGCTGAGCTGATTGGCACTAGTGAGGCTGCATTGATGAGCACTGAACAAGCTGCATTTATGGGCACTGATAGACTGCATTTGGTGGGCACTGATAAGCTGAATTTGATTAGCACTGATAAGCTGCATTTGATGGGCACTGTTAAGCTGCATTTTATGGGCACTGGTAGGTTGCATTGATGCATTGATCTACTGTAGTATGTCTGCAGTCTCTGACCATCTCCTGTATCATATCTGCAGTCTCTGACCTTCTCCTGTAGTATGCATGCAGTCTCTAACCATCTGCTGTAGTGTGTCTGTAGTCTCTGACCATCTCCTGTATCATATCTGCAGTCTCTGACCATCTCCTGTATCATGTCCGCAGTCTCTGATCATCTCCTGCATCATGTCCGCAGTCTATGGCCATCTCCTGTAGCATGTCTGCAGTCTCTGACCATCTCCTGTAGTATGTCTGCAGTCTCTGACCATCTCCTGTAGTATGTCTGCAGCCTCTGACCATCTCCTATATCACATCCGCAGTCTCTGACCATCTCCTGTATCACATCCGCAGTCTCTGACCATCTCCTGTATCACGTCCGCAGTATCTGACCATCTCCTGTATCACGTCCGCAGTCTCTGACCATCTCCTGTATCATGTCTGCAGTCTCTGACCATCTCCTGTATCATGTCTGCAGTCTCTGACCATCTCCTGTATCATGTTTGCAGTCTCTGGCAATCTCCTGTAGTATGTCTGCAGTCTATGACCATCGCCTGTATCACATCCGCATTCTCTGACCATCTGCTGTAGCACATCCGCAGTCTCTAACCATTTCCTCCTGTATCATTTCAGCAATCTCTAACCATCTCCTGTATCATGTCTGCAGTCTCTTCCCATCTCCTGTATCATGTCTGCAGCCTCTGACCTTCTCCTGCAATCTCTAACCATCTCCTGTATCATTTCTGCAGTCTCTGACCATCAGCTGTATCATTTCTGCAGTCTCTGACCATCTCCTGTATCATATTTGCAGTCTGACAATCTCCTGTATCATTTCTGCAGTCTCTGACCATCTGCTGTATCATGTCTGCAGTCTCTGTCCATCTCTTGTATCATGTCTGCAGTCTCTGGCCATCTCACATATCATTTCTGCAGTCTCTTACCATCTGCTGTATCATGTCTGCAGTCTCTGACCATCTCTTGTATCATTTCTGAAATCTCTGACCATCTCCTGTATCATGTCTGCAGTCTCTGACCATATCTTGTATCGTGTCTGCAGTCTCCCCCCATCTCCTGTATCATGTCTGCAATCTCTGTCCATCTCTTGTATCATGTTTGCAGTCTCTGGCCATCTCCTGTATCATGTCTGCAGTCTCTGACCATTTCTGCAGTCTCTGACCATCTGCTGTATCATGTCTGCAGTCTCTCATTATCTCTTGTATCATGTTTGCTGCCTCTGACCATCTCCTGTATCATGTCTGCAGTCTTTGACCATCTCCTGTATCATGTCTGCATTCTCTGACCATCTCCCATATCATTTCTGCAGTCTCTTACCATCTGCTGTATCATGTCCGCAGTCTCTGACCATCTCCTGTATCATTTCAGCAATCTCTAACTATCTCCTCTATCATGTCCACAATCTCTGCCCATCTCCTGTATCATGTCTGCAGCCTCTGACCATCTCCTGCAGTCTCTAACCATCTCCTGTATCATTTCTGTAGTCTCTGACCATCAGCTGTATCATGTCTGCAGTCTCTGACCATCTCCTGTATCATGTTTGCAGTCTCTGACCATCTCCTGTATTGTTTCTGCAGTCTCTGACAATCTCCTGTATCATTTCTGCAGTCTCTGACCATCAGCAGATGGTCAGAGACTGCAGACATGATACAGCTGATGGCAAGAGACTGCAGAAATGATACAAGAGATGGTCAGAAACTGCAAACATGATACAGCAGATGGTCAGAGACTGCAGACATGATACAGCTGATCAGAGGCGGCTCTCTAATTAGGCAAGTTAGGCGGTCGCCTAAGGCCTCGCACTCACAAGGGTCTCGCAACCGCCTAATTTGACACTGATACCAGCACTGAGATAGAGAGTACTGACACCAGCACTTTAACCACTTGCCGACCGTGTAACGTAGTTACACGGCCGCAAGTGGCACCCATTGTTCTGGGAGGGCGTATAATAACATCCTCCCAGAATCGCGCTCCTGCGCGCCCCCTGGGGCGCGCACCTGGGAGCATCCGTGACCACCGGGTCTATGAGACCCGGCGCATCACGGATCACGGTAAATGGCCGCTTGGAGCGGCCGTTTACCACGTGATCGCTCCGTCAAATGACGGAGCATCACATATAAACAAGCCGGCGGAAGTGCCGGCTTGTCTCTCCCCTCTCCGCACCGCTCGGTGCAGTGTGACAGGAGAGGGGGGAAAGGGGGGAGAGAGTAGATGCAGCGGTGCTGTGGGCAGGATCTGAAGTGCCCACAGCACCGCTGTGTGCTCAGGCAGGGACCCCCATCCAGCTTCACCCATGCCCACGCCCTCATCCATGCCCACCCATCTGTGTCCACCCATGAATCCATGCCCACCCATCTGTGTCCACCCATGAATCCATGCCCACCCATCACTCATGGTCAGCCATGAGTCCATGCCCACCCATCCGTGGCCACCCATCACCTATCCATTACCCATGCATCCATGTTCACCCATCCGTCACCCATGCATCCATGCTCACCCATCCGTCACCCATACATCCGTGCTCACCCATCCGTCACCCATGCATCCGTGCCCACCCATCCATGCTCACCCATCCGTACTCACCCGTCACCCATGCACCCATGCTCACTCATCCATCACCCATGCTCACCCATCCATGCTCACTCATCTGTCACCCATGCATCCGTACTCACGCATCTGTCACCCATGCATCCGTGCTCACCCATCCGTGCTCACTCATCCATCACCCATGCATCCATGCTCACCCATCCAGCCATGCTCACCCATGCATCCGTGCTCACCAATCCAATCATGCTCACCCATGCAGCCTCATCCGTGCTCACCCATCCAGCCTCAGTGTTCATCCATGCATCCGTGTTGACCCATGCATCCGTGCTCCACCATCCATCCGTGCTCACCCTTGCATTCGTGCTCACCCATGCATTCATGTTCACCCATGCTCAGCCATGCATCCGTGCTCTGCCATCCATCTGTGCTCACCCATGCATGCATGCTCACCCATGCATCCGTGCTCAGCCATCCATCTATGCTCACCCATGCATCTATGCTCACCCATGCATCTGTGCTCACCAATCCAGTCATGCTCACCCATGCAGCCTCATCCATGCTCACCAATCCAGCCGTGCTCACCTACCCAGCCTCATCCGTGTTCACCCATGCATCTATGCTCCGCCATCCATCCGTGCTCCGCCATCCATCCGTGCTCCCCCATCCATCCATGCTCAGCCATCCATCCGTACTCACCCATGCATGCGTGCTCACCAATGCATCCGTGCTCACCCATCCATCCGTGCGCAGTCACCCCCATCTATGGCTTATTGTATCATGTCTGCAGTCTCTAACCATCTCCTGTATCATTTCTGCAGTCTCTGACCATCTCCTGTATCATGTCTGCAGTCTCATCATCTCTTGTATCATGTTTGCAGTCTCCCATCATCTCCTGTATCATGTCTGCAGTCTCATTTCTGCAGTCTCTTACCATCTGCTGTATCATGTCTTCAGTCTCTGGCCATCTCTTGTATCATGTCCGCAGTCTCTAACCATCTCCTGTATCATGTCTGCAGTCTCTGGCCATCTCCTGTATCATTTCTGCAGTCTCTGACCTTCTGCTGTATCATGTCTACAGTCTCTGATCATCTCTTGTATCATGTCTGCAGTCTCTAACCATCTCCTGTATTATTTCTGTAGTCTCTGACCATCTCCTGTATCATGTTTGCAGTCTCTGACCATCTCCTATATCATGTCTGCAGCCTCTGACCATCTCCTGTAGTCTCTAACCATCCCCTGCATCATGTCTGCAGTCTCTGACCATCTCCTGTATCATGTTTGCAGTCTCTGACCATCTGCTGTATCATTTCTGTAGTCTATGACCATATGCTGTATCATGTTTGCAGTTTCTGACCATCTCTTGTATCATTTCTGCAGCCTCTGACCATCAGCTGTATTGTGTCTGCAGTCTCTGACCATCTCCTGTAATATTGTTTGCAGTCTCTGACCATCTCCGGTATCATGTTTGCAGTCTCTGACCATCTCCTGTATCATTTCTGCAGTCTCTGACCATCATCTGTATCATGTCTGCAGTATCTGACCATCTCTTGTATCATGTCTGCAGTCTCTGACCATCTCTTGTATCATGTCTGCAGTCTCTAACCATCTCCTGTATCATTTCTACAGTCTCTGAAATCTCCTGTATCATTTCTGCAGTCTCTGACCATCTCTTGTATCATGTCTGCAGTCTCTGACCATCTCTTGTATCATGTCTGCAGTCTCTAACCATCTCTTGTATCATTTCTGCAGTCTCTGACCATCTCCTGTATCATGTTTGCAGTCTCTGACCATCTCCTGTATCATGTCTGCAGCCTCGGACCATCTCCTGCAGTCTCTAACCATCTCCTGCATCGTGTCTGCAGTCTCTGACCATCTCCTGTATCATGTTTGCAGTCTCTGACCATCTCCTGTATCCTTTCTGCAGTCTCTGACCATCTGCTGTATCATGTTTGCAGTTTCTGACCATCTCTTGTATCATTTCTGCAGCCTCTGACCATCACCTGTATCATGTTTGCAGTCTCTGACCATCTCCTGTATCATGTCTGCAGCCTCGGACCATCTCCTGCAGTCTCTAACCATCTCCTGCATCGTGTCTGCAGTCTCTTGCCATCTCCTGTATCATGTCTGCAGTCTCTGGCCATTTCCTGTATCATTTCTGCAGTCTCTGACCATCTGCTGTATCATGTCTGCAGTCTCTCATTATCTATTGTATCATGTTTGCAGTCTCTGACCATCTCCTGTATCATTTCTGCAGTCTCTGACTATCTCCTGTATCATGTTTGCAGTCTCTGACCATCTCCTGTATCATTTCTGCAGTCTCTGACCATCTGCTTTATCATGTTTGCAGTTTCTGACCCTCTCTTGTATAATGTCTGCAGTCTCTGACCATCTGCTGTATCATGTTTGCAGTTTCTGACCATCTCTTGTATAATTTCTGCAGCCTCTGACCATCAGCTGTATCGTGTCTGCAGTCTCTTACCATCTCCTGTAATATTGTTTGCAGTCTCTGACCATCTCCGGTATCATGTTTGCAGTCTCTGACCATCTTCTGTATCATTTCTTCCATCTCTGACAATCTCCTGTATCATGTTTGCAGTCTCTTACCATCTCCTGTATCATTTCTGCAGTCTCTGACCATCTCTTGTATCATTTCTGCAATCTCTGACCATCAGCTGTATCATGTCTGCAGTCTCTGACCATCTCTTGTATCATGTCTGCAGTCTCTAACCATCTCCTGTAGCATTTCTGTAGTTTCTGACCATCTCCTGTATCGTATTTGCAGTCTCTGACCATCTCCTGTATCATGTCTGCAGCCTCTGACCATCTCCTGCAGTCTCTAACCATCTCCTGCACCATGTCTGCAGTCTCTGACCATCTCCTGTATCATGTTTGCAGTCTTTGACCATCTCCTGTATCATTTCTGCAGTCTCTGACCATCTGCTGTATCATGTTTGCAGTTTCTGACCATCTCTATTATCATTTCTGCAGCCACTGACCATCAGCTGTATCGTGTCTGCAGTTTCTGACCATCTCCTGTAATATTGTTTGCAGTCCCTGACCATCTTTGGTATCATTTCTGCAGTCTCTGACCATCTCCTGTATCATTTCTGCAGTCTCTGGCCATCTCTTGTATCATGTCTGCAGTTTCTGACCATTTCCTGTATCATTTCTGCAGTCTCTGACAATCTCTTGTATCATTTCTGCAGTCTCTGACCATCTCTTGTATCATGTATGCAGTCTCTGACCATCTCCTGTATCATTTCTGCAGTCTCTGACCATCTGCCATGTCATGTTTGGAGTTTCTGACCATCTCTTGTATCATTTCTGCATACTCTCATCATCTCTTGT
The DNA here is from genome assembly GCA_018402905.1 of Glandirana rugosa. NCBI lineage: Eukaryota > Metazoa > Chordata > Amphibia > Anura > Ranidae > Glandirana > Glandirana rugosa. The sequence goes on along the minus strand of BLSH010368246.1, from coordinate 240,330 downwards.
ATCATGTTTGCAGTCTTTCACCATCTGCTGTATCATGTCTGCAGTCTTTGACCATCTCCTGTACTATGCCTGCAGTATGCGTGGGGGGCTCTTTCTGAAGCAATTTAGGGCCTATTCCCAGTTGTTTTAATGTTTCTTCCAAAAAGCACCACCCCACTCTGTCAAATGCCTTTTCGGCATCTATTGACAGTAAACATGCAGGAATGGTGTTTTTCTGGGCATATTCCATCAATGTAATTGTTTTCATTATGTTATCCCTAGCCTTTCAACCTTTTGTAAAACCCACTTGATCTAAATGAATATGTGTTGGTAAAATAGGTGTAAATCTGTTTGCAATAATTTTGGAATATAGGAGCAGGTCTATATTGGTTAAGGATATAGGGCGATAGTTACTGCAGATCGTGTGATCCTTATCTGGTTTAGGAATAATTGATATATGTGCCTCCATACCTTGTGGGACAAATAACTGAGAGGCAGATATAGAATTAAATGTCCTATCCAAGATTGGGATCAGTATTTCTTGAAATACCTTATCAAAGCGTGGGTTAAATCTGTCTGGGCCTGAGCTTTTGCCCAGGACCAATGATGTTATGGCTCTTTGGATTTCTGTTGTTGAGAAATCTTTGTCCAGTTCTTCCCTTATCTCATTAGGAATAATAGACAGGGCTGTTTCATTAATATATTGCTGTATTTCTTTCTGACATGTTTCTGAATCTCTATTCCCTAATTGAGAGGGTATATTATATAATTTAGAATAGAAACTTTGGAATTTTTTAGAGATTTCTATAGGGTTGTATGTAATCTCTCCCAATGTTTTTGAATTTTTGTTATTGATGTTAGAGGTAAACGCTGCCTTAAAGCCCTAGCCAGGAGTCGGCCGGTTTTATTCCCATGTTGAAAAAAAGGGCTCGATTATTGTCTCTTAATTAGTGTTGAGCGAACCGGGACTGTAACGTTCAGTTCCGTACTGAACTTTCGGGTGTCCGGGACCCTGACCCGAACATGGACATTTCAAAAAACGTTCGGGTTCGGGTTCTGGGTTCTGGTAGTTGATCACGCATGTTGAATAGCTGAAGGGCAGCCAATCAACAAGCGTTTCACTGGTTTGCCCTTAGAAGCCATCACAGCCATGCCTACTAATGGCATGGCTGTGATTGGCCAGTGCATCATGTGACCCAGCCTCTTTATAAGCTGGAGTCACAGTGCGGCATGTCACATGCTCTTGGGTTAGTGTAGGGAGAGGAAGCTGTCAGCGTTTTTGTCAGGGAGAGATTGCAGACATTTTAACATCTGATCCTGCATCCTGAGATTACTACTGCTGTTGCTCTGAGGGATAGATTGCAGAAATTTGAGATTTCACATACTGCTGCTTTGAGTTGCAGTTTGCAGATCAAACTCTGCCTAACACAACGATCGTTACGATCGTACACAACGATCAGATTGTTGAAG
>BLSH010368246.1:181239-192508 GCA_018402905.1 Glandirana rugosa | reverse complement strand
GTATCGACTCCTCTCGTTTTCCTTAGGGTTCTTTAAGAAATTCATATATTTACCATTTTCTCCCTCCAGTCTAGTATAACCGGGTCATTCCTTACTGCACCCATTGGACCAATGTCTCCTACATCTTTACCGTTTCCACAATTTGAGTAAAAAGAGGAGCCATAAGTGTTTCCTTTACCCCCCGAGTTAATATGTCTTGGTTTTACGACCAGGAGTTCTGTTCAGTGTACTTTGTGGGAGTACCGACTGACTCCTATTTTAGTCCTTATCTGACCTATTTGACTTGTGGTTATTCAGTGGCCCGGGTCTACCGAACGTGGGCTCCCAGGAATCCCTTGAATCGGTTCAATAACGGTCTGGGTTTCATGTGACTTGTCTTGAGGACCAGCATTTTGGTTCTGTATAATTGAGCCCCCCATTTCCTTTGTGAATACCGAGGAGAAAAATGAGTTTAACACCTTTGCCATTTCTACATCCTCTGTAACCAGGTTACCCACGTCATTCCTTACTGGGCCAATATGATCTGACCTCCCTCTTTTACCATTTATATACTTAAAGAATTTCTTGGGATTCCTTTTGCTCTCCTCAGCTATGTGTCTTTCATGTTCAATCTTAGCTGCTCTGATTGCAGCTTTGCATTCCTTATTGCGTGTTTTATAGATATGAAAGTCTGACTGAGACCCCTCCGCCTTGTATTTTTCGAAGGCCTTCTTTTTTGCTTTTATGTGTGCCTTTATGTCGGAATTAAGCCATCCTGGTCTTTGATTAGCTCTTTTAAATTTATTTCCTGCTGGGATACACTGGCTAATACCTTTGTTTAGTGTGCTCTTGAAGCATTCCCATTTTTCCTCTGTATTCATTGTCCCTAGAGTTTTATCCCAGTTAACATCTTCCAGCAATGAGCGTAGTTTCTGGAAGTTGGCTCTGGCGTGGCGTGGAGTGAGCCCCACAGGCCCGGACCTAAGTTCCATAAAAACACCAAAACAGGAATGTATACGTATATGATGAAAATAAATTATATGTAGATAAAAATTAATTACTTGAATAAAAATGTTTTTGTCTTAAATAAAAAATGTAAATAAAGAATGTCAGAGGAGAGTTATATCCTAAAAAACTCACATAATAACTGACAATAAAAATGTTAAAGTGCTAATACAATGTAGTGATCTAATGCTAAATGGTCACTGTATGGATGTCTATGCTTTATTAATAAATGAGTTAATATTCCAATCAATATTTAATCCATGGGGATAGTAACATTTGAGTTCATAAATCCAATACACTTCAAGTTGGGAAACTCCTCTTTTCACAGCCCCCCCTCTCCATGGTGGAATGTATCTGTCTATAACCGAGAATCTTGTGCCCCTGGGATCTTTTTTGTGATAATGTAAATAATGTTTCGGAACGCTGTGGTTCTTACCCTTCAAAATACCAGCAATGTGTTCATTCATAGGTACTGTAAAAGTGCGGGTGGTCCTCCCTATATATTGTTTGCCACATGGGCACATTAAGAGGTACACCACATTCCTAGTGTCACATGTGAAGAGTTTTTTAATGTCGTAAATACTTTGTGTTACAGTAGATTGAAACTGCAAAATTTTGCGAACCTTACATCTATTTAAGTGGCAAACCCTGCATTTGCGACAGGGGTAAAAACGCACCATATCCTGAAAAAGAGAAACCTTTTTAGGAGGATTAATAATGTTTGGGGCCAGCCTATTGCATTAAGCAGGGGGCCCCCTATAGATCACGGCGGTCAGGCCCTTGGGTCGTGAATGGCCTTATACATTTTTTTTCACACATTTTTCAAACTTTTTTAAACATTTTAATATAGAATAAAATATATTTAATTTTCACATACAGAATTTATTACATATACATTTTTAAGCTTGACCAATGTCTGTGGTGCACTATATTTTTTATCCTGCCCCGAATGGCGAGTTGCAGCCGTATATATGGGGCTTTCTGGGCTTTTTGTTGCTGACACAATGGCGCTCATGGGGCGGTGACAGCCTCGCATATTGCCTTTCATTGGTGATTATCGCTGTGCCTCCTCCCGCCCGGGGCGTCGCTATGTTCTGTATGACTGTTTGACGCCTAGGTTGTGACGTGTGGGGTAATACACAACGTGAGTGGTGACGTCAGCTTCTGATGGAGGCTCCCTTACGGACATGCGCGGACGCCAGTTGAAGTCCGCATCCAGATATCCACTCTTCCCTTAGTGTGAACTGCGCATGTGCACAGTGCGGTACTGCGCACAAGCGCGATGCTGGTGGAAACAAGCATGACTTCCTCTATGGGTCTCTAGGCCCAAAAACGAGGCTAGGTTAACATTAGTTTAACACTGATTTCAATGCACCTTTATTTTTAATAATAACTGTATGTGAAAATATCTAACTGATAATGTAACTTAAACTTCAATGCATATTTATATTGTTGAATTATATTGACAAATACTATTTTATGTGATTTTATGTGATTTCCCCTTTGATTTGATACTGAGTCTTGGAACACAGATAATGGTGGTCATCTTACCCATGGGCTGTTTCCAATCAATGTACTTGATTAGTAGTATTCTATATAAGCGCAGCGGCATAGTGCATCAGTAACCCCAGATGATGTCCATGAGGATGAAACATGCCGGGTGACTGCTGATCCTATGCTGTTGCACCATATTTGAGACAAGCTCATTGTTTACTATTTGGATGTAAGTGCAATACTTTTTCCTAATAAATCTGTTTTTTACTGATTCACACTATGTGAGGTCTTTTTTCCATTTATATCCGGCTCATTGTGAGAGTACCTGGAGCGTAAGGATGGTGGAAACTATCTACCTACATCACTCTGAATAGGACACACCAGAGAGTGGAGCACCCGATTGGTGACAACAATATATAAATCAAGTCGGGTTCCATCCTCCCTGGAGAGATCCGTGTTTCCGGTAGACTCTGTTGATGCGTGTTTTCATCTGTCATTCTGTCTGGTAAGCCTTTAATCTATTCATTGATGGCGTTCCACAGTCCCCTCAGTGACTCCCTGAAGCTTTATTTTTCTGATTAAAGGATTCCCCATATTTTGAAAATGTATATGAACTTTTTTGAACTTTTATTATTAATTCTTTGTGATCCTGAATGCCTTTGAGTGACACTTATTAAGCTGCCATATACAACATAATTCTTGCAATTATTCTTTATATTTTAGGTCTTAGTGTTCTTTGGAGGTGGACCTCCTCCCTATAGATACACTAAATATTTATTTATTCTTTTTTGGTGTTGAGACTACCCACATCTTTCACGACTATTTGACACTATTTTTTTGGTTTTCACACTCACCATCTCATGCTGGTGGAAGGTTCAGAGTACGTCAGGTGACTTCGTCCTCTCACCCCGGTCATATACACATATAAAACTCTGAATGCTACACTTATTTAATTTAAAGAGTTCATTCTTTTTTCTGTATATGTATCTTTTCATTGTAATTTTCACTTTACCCAATTCAAGTGCACGTCATTTTTTCACTTATTTCCCACCCATTGGTCACTATTGTGATTAGTGGTATCCCCAAGTCATAACTAGCGCTACACAGTAACCCCTATTATATTTACACAATCTGTTTTATTGTGATGTTGGCGGCTGTTGGGATTTATACTTCGCACAGTATAAATCTTATTTATATCACCCTTACACATTTAACACATAACCTCCAGTTTAAAAAATATATATATATATATATATAAAAAAATAAATACACATCTATACACACAATGTTTAATAACCATAATCATCAAAAGGGAGGAACGGTAATGCTAAGAACCGAGTTTATCAACATCTCTGTGTAAAAAAAAAAAAAAAAAAGATTTAAGCCATTGTATCTTTATATAATTATTGTATGCATATTGATAAAAAGTAAATACGTGAATACTTCAACTTATTTATTAAAGGGGGGGGGGGGGGTGCAGTGATACTCAAAAAACCAAGTTCATCAAAATCTTTGTGAAAGGAGAACAACAAAAAAAAAATTCAAACTGTTGTGTCTTTTATATGTATAGTGGAAAGTGAAAAATAGTGATTGTGTATTTTTATCTAAGTGTAGGGGAAAGAGAAGGATAGAAAAAAAAAATTCAGGCCATTGTGTCTTTATATACATATTATATGGATAGTGAAAGAGTGAATACTAGTGATTGTGTCTTTTTATATAAGTGTAGGGTGGGAAAAATAAATTGCAAGCCATTGTGCCTTTATATACATATTATTTATGGTCGTGGCCCTCTGACCGAAGATAGATGTGGATCACATAAACACGCAACAAGACTTACAACATAAATAGACCTGAGGTGTGCCTTGGTCATCTGATCGGTATGCCAAGGGAAGGGGGCAAATAATTTGCAGTTTAGGGAAGTAGTCATTAATTGGTACAATGATCGATGAGCAAGCTTGGCGAAGGCTTGTGCCATCTCCAACTGAGGCTTTGGAATGTATCTAGCCAAGCAGCCGGACTACAATCTGCCTAATTAATTGATCACATGGTCGGATACTGCATGCTGAGATGCTGTTTGTGATCTGGAATGAATGACCGGAGTACCGGCAGGGGTCGAGGCCAAAGTTGGACAGTGATTCTGACGGGCCTGATGAATTGGTTGCCACTTGATGGGCTGATAGGGAAAGGCAATAATGGGCTAGAGTTGGAGAGACTGGGTAGGCGAGTTGGTAGCTATACAAGCACCGCAACTGGGCACCAGGAGTTTATAGTCCAGAAGAGGCTGATGTCGACCCTGGGTCTGATCTGATGGGTTTGGAGACTTCTAGGTGATTGACGTAATAGTTTGGAAACTAGTTAAGTGGCGTTTGTATGATACCTGGCTGCTAGTGCCGCTGACAGTGAATTTGTTAGGCTGCAAAAAGAAACATAGTAGGATAGGTAGATGGCCGCTTGAATAACTAGACTGGGCTGAACCCCGAACACGGATTGTGCGAGGACTTTAGACATGTCTCTAAAGATGGTGCTCGTAATGGGCAAGTGTTTGCCCTTAGCCGTTTCAAGCCATGGTTAGATCAGCTCCAGGATACTACTGAAAATGAGCCAAAATTGAAATGTGATCACACATCCGCTGCGATTTGCTTTGCCTTGGATATGCTTACGGGTATATTGAATGGTGGTTCGAATGGGGAGCGACTTGGCTACCTTTGTTTATGTTTTTGGCCATAGCTTGGTTGTTACTAGTGAAGACCATGGTTTGTCCTGACCAAGTGTGGCCCCAGACCTGAACAGCTGCCACGACTGGGTACAGCTCGAAAAGTCAGGATGACAGAGAAATCTGGAATTAACAACATTTCTGGCGGCCAAGGACCTGCGAACCAGTGATGGGCAGAAAATAGCAGCAAAGCCTGTAGAAGCTGCAGCATCTGACTACCTGTGGTGATGCAGCTGATGCAGTGGGGATAACCTTAATATGCCGTTAGCAATGTGGGATGAGTTTCGCATAAATTGCAAGTCGGCTATGGCTGCCGGGTCTTACCTAATGATTTGGTCAGCACCTTGTACATGAGTAAGGAAAACTAGGAGCCTTAAAATAAAAGAGTGGCCTTGAGGAATAATACTTATTGTAAAATTGAGCGTCCCTAGCAAAGACTGCATCTGTTTCCTAGAACCCCCTGCGAGAGAGTAAAGTCATGAACGACCGACCTGATATGGGCTAGTTCGCCAGGAGGCAAGCTGGCTTGCATGGCGCGTGTGCCCAAAGGGACACTAAAGAAGGTGATGGCTTGTGCTGGGCTTCCACTTTGAGTTCAGCTATGGGAACATTGTAGTTGTTGAACACCACTCTCAACCTATCAAGGTTACCGGTGGTATGTCTGGTTGCTTGATGAGTAGAAAAATCACCTAGGTAATGGATAACCAACTGACACTGGGCTCAGTGTGACAGGCTCTGTGAAAAAAGACTGCTTGAACAGCTACGTTGTCTGATGTATATTTCAAGGAAAATTCCTTAGAAGGAATCAGGGAATTCAAGCTCGTAATGTGCGAAGAATGAGGTGCAGAAAAATAACCGAAATTATTGGAGAACTTGCCCTTGACAAGCCCAAAAAGGGCTGAATCTCCAGGGTTTGGAAGGTTACTGGGGGAAAGGGCCGATCACAGATCCTTTGTCTAGTTTGGCATGTAGCAGGGTATCGATCGCTTGTTTGTCGAGGGTTGCTGACTGGAGGTTTTTTTTTTTTTTGCACTTGTGAGTGGAGAAAGGTAGAGTGATGAAGCCGGTGTGGAATTCTGAGGTGGCGGGGAGGTTGAAATGGCAACTTGTGGCCACATTTGTGCACCCGTTTGCAGTGTGGCCAATTGGCTGACAGACAGCACAGAGCGGGGAGCGTAAGCCAGCGAAGTGGCGAAAAGAGTTCCGTGTCGGTGACACTCAAGTCGGTCTTGAGAAAAAACAAGAGGGTATGTGTCAAAAGGGGGTGTGGAAGACGGGAAAAGGACGGAGTGGGATACAGAAATTCAAGAATGAGGAAAGAGGTACAGGAACGAAATTACATGCATAGATAGAGCCGAAGGTGTTCTACGGTCATAGAACAGTGTATAGTGGAAATTTAGAAAACTCAAGAAAGTGCGTGGCACCCGAGGTGAGCCAGGAGGTGGCTGGCCAGGTAACCAATAGCTCAGGTGCCTGTCTGTGCTGGGCACAAACGTGTTGACTAGAGCCCCAGGGCATGCTGGGGCAAGCAGCTGGAGTCTGGTACGGCCTATGTAGGAATGTTTCGGTCTGTAGATTTATGACGCATGCTCGGTCTGCTTAACTCTTGCACTGTCAGCAAGTTGATGTTCAGCGACCTTGTCTGTGAGGTGGAGAGTCGGTCTCCGAAAAGAGAGTGTAATGCATAGACATATGTGACAGTAACTAACGCCCAACCTTAGTATGCTGAATGGTGAATGTAAAATCAAAGATTTAGTGACAGAGTGCTGCAGAATATGTGACAGAAAAGACCCGTGAACTACACCTAACTAACACTCTATCATTAAGGTCCTGGTATGGATCAAACCTGTAGTAGGAGTGACATGATTGAAAAAGTTATCTCTCTTTTATTTCTCTACATGGGCTGTCCCACCCTTGTTATGCGGGTGGCCCTGATGAAGAAGCGATCCCTACGTTGCTAGGGTTTTTTTTTTTCGGGGAAAACGTCCAATCTGATGCAGGATGCGACCTGAACTTGACTGACCTAAGGAGAAATGACAGAGAAAACGATGAGTTGCCTGTATGTTAATGCCACTGGAGACGAGTGGCCGATTAAGTGCCACTAAAATGGTGTGTGGCTGATTGTGTGCCACTGAGAATGTGCTTGTAATGGGGTGGTGTTTGGCCTTGCGTGAAGCGATTGCGAGGGATTGGTGATGATGCGTGCTCGCATCGGTTGCGAGGAGTTTATGTAAATGTGTGCTCGCAGTGATTGAGAGGTATTATGTTGATGCGTACCCGCAGTAATTGCGAGGAATTTACGTAAATACACGCATGCAGCGAGGAGTTTGACAGTGAGTGTTCCCAGTGATTGCGAGGGGTTTGCGATGACGCGTGCTCGCAGTGATTGCAAGGAGTTACAAAAATTATGTGTTTGCAGCGATTGCAAGAAGTTCAAGTTTGAAATGCATGCTTGCAGCGTTGGGGGGAGTGTCAAACGTGCTGGCAGCGATTTGCAAGGCGTTTAGTTAAGCATACTTGCAGCATTTGTAAGAAGTTTGTGTTTGTACATGCTGACAGAGATCGCAAGGAGTTGGTATAGTTACGTGATTGCAGCATTTGCTAGGGGCTTAAATGACAACACGTGCTTGCAGCGATCACAATGCCTGCTTGCTGTAATGTATGGAGTAACACGTACCTGTGCTTCCAGCGATTTGCAAGACGTGGTCCTCGAATGCATGCTTCCAAGAACCTGTACTGATAAATTGCTGTGACCTATAGATAGGTGAAGGATGAAGATAGTAAATAGCAAGGGGGGTGTATTGTGGCCAAACTAACCGTAACTGTGCTTGGCGTGGAACTTGAACTGATGCCATGGATCGATCCGAATCGGTAGTAAGGAAAAAACACGAACCGATACGAAGCGGTAGTGGGCTTTAGCAAAAAGTGGGTCGACTTAAATTACATGTGAACTGATTTGCTTCGATGCAAATCCGTGGTAGGAAATAACACGAGCCGATGCAAATCGATAGATAAATTGAGGATAATTAGCGGCATGACACAAACCGATTCGAATCGGCAGAACACTAACATAATTAATGCAAATTGGTAGTAGAAAATGGCATGAATCGATGCGACTCGGTAGTAGGAACTGATATGAACCGGTGCAACTCGGCAGTAGGAACAGTCATGAACCGATGCGAATCGGTAGTAGGAACGGTCATGAACTGATGCGAATCAGTAGTAGGAACGGTCATGAACCGATGCGAATCGGTAGTAGGAACGGTCATGAACCTATCCGAATCGGTAGTAGGAACGGTCATGAACCGATGCGAAATCGGTAGTAGGAACGATCATGAACCGATGCGAAATCGGTAGTAGGAACGATCATGAACCGATGCGAATCGGTAGTAGGAACGATCATGAACCGATGCGACTCGGTAGTAGGAACGATCATGAACCGATACGACTCGGTAGTAGGAACTGATATGAACCGATGCGACTCGGTAGTAGGAACTGATATGAACCGATGCGACTCGGTAGTAGGGACTGATATGAACCGATGCGAATCGGTAGAAGGAACGGTCATGAACCGATGCGACTCGGTAGAAGGAACGGTCATGAACCGATGCAACACGGTAGTAGGAACGGTCATGAACCGATGCGACTCGGTACCGGGGACTGATATGAACCAATGCGATTCGGTACCGGGGACTGACATGAACCGATGCGACTCGGTACCGGGGACTGACATGAACCGATGCGACTCGGTACCGGGGACTGACATGAACCGATGCAACTCGGTACCGGGGACTGACATGAACCGATGCGACTCGGTACCGGGGACTGACATGAACCGATGCGACTCGGTACCGGGGACTGACATGAACCGATGCGACTCAGTAGCGGGGACTGACATGAACCAATGCGACTCGGTAGCGGGAACTGACATGAACCCATGTGACTCGGTAGCAGGAACTGACATGAACCCATGCGACTCGGTAGTGGAATGACATGAACCAACATGAGTAATAGGAAATGACATGAACTGGTAGTAGGAAGTGGCGTGAACCGATGCTAATCGGTAGTAGAAAACACGAAGCGCTGAGAATCGGTAGTGGAATAACATGAACCGACATGCGTCAGCAATAGGAACTGACATGAAGCGATGCGAATTGGTAGTACGAAATTACATGAATCAATGCGATTTGGTAGTGAAAAACGGTATGAACTGATGCGAGTCGGCAAGAAGGGTAACCGATCGGGAAGATAACATGGACTGGGTTAAACAACATGACCGGTATGAATCGGTAACTCGGTACATGTTGGACTGTGGCAAGTATCTGGCATGGATCGTTTGTGGTGTAGGAAATGCACCGATGCAACAATCGGTAGTCAAGAAAATAACATGAACCGATCGAAATCGGTTGAAGGGAAGGCATGAACCGATACGAATCGGTAGATAGGGTAATAAAACAAAGAGAGTAAGTGACATGGTCCGATGCGACTCGGTGTGCGTGATGCATCCGATACAAACCGTGCAGTCAAGGCCCAGGTGGGTCCAACTACCCCTCAATCAGCCACAGAAGCTGTGCAAACAATACATGCTAATCACCCAATGGATGCGATGGCAACCACCATAGACAGTAAATGCTGTGAGCAACAAAGCCTACATCGAGTGATATTGGAAAACGGCCGACAGTGGCTCAAGGCTTGGCTCTGCGCATGAATCATAAAATAGGCAGAGGGAAACTTTCAAATCTACCATGCCTGTGCCGTATGATGTCGGGCCACGAATGACACCAACTTGGAGGCAGCTAAGTACAAAAGGAGATGCAGGATAGGAAACATAACGAATTGTAACATAGCGTATGAAATTAAAGGATTCGAATCCTACCTGCAACAACGAGCGAGCTTAACTGCCTTTTTCAGGGCCAGAGTGTGTTTGGAAAGGTCTTGTAACAGAATTAATTGGGCCCAGTCAAAATCAATAGTTTTATGTTGTCATGCGGCTGCCATCATTCTTTCCTTTATATGAAAATAATGTACTTTGAAGATAACGTCCCTAGGTTTAGCAGGCTCTGTAATCTTAGGACCCAGGGATCTATGTGCCCAGTCTAAAATGAGTTTAGCAGTAGGAGAACGTTGAGGTAAGGTACCCCACCCTTATGGGGTAAGCACATTGCTGGGGGAGCACATTGCAGGGGCTGCTTTCTCTACATTCATGTACTGAAAGAGCCACCAGGACTCTGAGACATGCCCCTCCATTTAAATCACACTCCCACATTACCTTGCTCACCCTCCTGCTTCTCCTAACCTCTGGTGATATATCCCCAAACCCTGGGCCTCCATCATCCATCTTTGCTGGCTCTCCCATCTCCCAACACCCTCTGGCAGCAGCCGCAACCCACAGAACTTGGTTTCTATTCCTCTTATTCCTAATACCAGCCTCCCCTTCTCCTGTGGCCTCTGGAATGCCCGCTCTGTCTGCAACAAACTCACTGTCGTCCATGACCTCTTTATCACTAATTCCTTCAACCTCCTTGCCATTACCGAAACCTGGCTTCATGAATCTGACAATACAGCACATGCTTCCCACTCCCATGGCGGCCTTCTCTGGACACACTCCCCTAGGCCAAATGGACAGAAGGGAGGTGGAGTGGGAATCCTTCTTGCACCACACAGCACCTATCAGGTACTCCACCCTCCTCCCTCTCTGACACGCTCCTCTTTTGAAGCACATTACATCCGTCTACTTTCTCCTATTCCTCTAAGAGTTGCTGTCATTTACCGGCCCCCTGGGCCGGTATCAACTTTCCTAGATGACTTCTCTGCCTGGCTACCCCACTTTCTCTCTTCTGAAATCCCCACAATCATTCTTGGCGACTTCAACATCCCTGTTAACGCTATCACTACTCTTACTTCTAAACTTCTCAGTCTAACCTCATCTTTCGACCTGAAGCAATGGATACAGACTCCTACCCACTCCAACGGCAACACCCTAGACCTTGTCTTCTCCTATCTGTGTACTCTTTGCAACCTTTCCAACAATCCTCTCCCACTCTCTGATCACCACCTTATTAGTTTCACTCTGTCACT
>BLSH010368246.1:156610-179436 GCA_018402905.1 Glandirana rugosa | reverse complement strand
TCCCTCCTCCACATCTAACTCTTTTCCTCTCCAGGTTCTTGTCTTGGAACCCTCTGTGGCTGTCTCTTTCCTTCTCCTCTCCTCCTTCATCTCAACATCCACTGTGACTTCCTCGCCACCCTATCCATCCTACTCTTGGTCGAATCTCATGTCAGTGCCTCTGGTTTCCGTACCTCAAAAAACTCCTCCTCCCCCACTAGGTGACACAGTTTCCGTCATCTCTCCAGGTCCTCATCATCATGTCTTATCTCAGGCAACCAAAATCTTCAATAATCCACTAATCACTCAAATTCCTCTCGTCAAAGACCACCGCTCCTTCAGTGTCACCTACAACTCTACTTCCTCCTCTCCTCTTCCTTTCTCTGTCGGTGTCTCCCAAGGTTCTGTTCTTGGACCTCTCCTTTTCTCAATCTACACCTCCTCCCTGTGTCAGTTAATTGCCTCCCATGGCTTTCAGTATCATCTCTATGCTGATGACACACAAATCTATCTCTCAAACCCCCAGATCTCTCCATCTGTCTCCTCACGCATCACAAACTTACTGATAGACATATCAGCCTGGATGTCACATCACTTCCTCAAACTCAACCTATCCAAAACCGAGCTTATGATATTTCCTCCCCCACGTGCAACTTCCCCAGATTTCTCTGTCAAAATCAACGGCTCAACTATCAACCCGTCCCCCCACGGCAAGGTCCTAGGTGTAATCCTAGACTCCCAATTAACCTTTCAGCCCCACATCCAATCGCTATCCAAAATTTGCCGCCTCAACCTCCGCAACATCTCCAAGATACGCCCCTTCCTAACCAATGACGCCACAAAGCTACTAATCCACTACCTGGTCTTTCTCGCCTCGACTACTGCAACTCCCTCCTCACTGGCTTACCTCTAAATAGTCTATCCCCACTTCAGTCCATTATAAACGCTGCCGCCAAGCTCATCCACCTTAAAAAACACTCTGAATCTGCTACACCCCTATGTCAATCTCTACATTGGCTGCCACTCAACCAACGTATTAAATTCAAGATCCTAACAATAACTTATAAAGCAATTCACAACCTGGCCCCCAGCTACATCACTAACCTGGGCTCAAAATACCAACCAAATTGATCTCTGCGCTCCTCCCAAGACCTCCTGGTCTCTAGCTCCCTTGTCACCTCATCCCATGCTCGCCTCCAGGAGTTCTCCAGAGCCTCTCCCATCCTCTGGAATGCTCTACCCCAATCTGTCCGACTTTCTCCTAGTTTGTCCACCTTCAGACGATCCCTGAAAACCTATCTCTTCAGAGACGCCTATCTGGCTCCCACCTAACAACTGTACATTTATATTCTCTATTAGCACATCCCCCACAGTTAATACCTCTTGTATCTCTTGACCTTCCCTTTTAGATTGTAAGCTCTAACGAGCAGGGCCCTCTGATTCCTACTGTATTTAAGTGTGTTGTATTTGTACTGTCTACCCTCAAGTTGTAAAGCGCTGCGTAAATTGTTGGCGCTATATAAATCCTGTATAATAATATAGACAGGAATAGAAAGGGGAAACCAGTGTAAGAGTGTCCTAGTGTGGCCAATCCAAATTGGAATGGTCAGAAAAATTGATAAGGGAAGACCGTGAAACCAGGAAAGGAGGTGTGCAAATACTGGTGGTAAAAATAAAGTGACAAGGGTGAGGAGGGTGTAAGCCCAGTACAAGTTAAATGATTTACCTTGTGAGTCACAGTGAAGAAAACAGCAGACTCCAGGTCGCTGGTATGAAGGTGCAAGGGTGTGCTGACACAGAAACCAACCACCTATGGGGACCGTAGCAAAGAGCCCAGCACAGCAGCACGGACTTCTCCAGCATCACACTGGCATGGCACAAGATAGGAGAGACAGCTCGGCTATATACCGGAATGACTCCCCACGTGTCAGCCAAGATGAAAAACTGGATGCATGCGTGATTGCCCGCTCTGTGAGGATGTCACACACAAGGCGCCTGGGGCTTGGCACCGATGCACGGAGGGCCCGCCCGCCCAAACCCCTGCATCCAATGGATATGGAGAGGAGGTTCTTATAACTTGTCTTAGGCATTGAGCCTGCTCATGATATTTAATTTCAGCCTGAGCCATTTTTTGTTCAATTGCAAGTAATTTCCCTTCCAGCGTATTAACTCTTTGCTGAGTATCCTGCAAAGATTTTTTTAATGATTGCAACTCTGATTTATAGGATGTTTCAAGTCTATACTCATACCTGTCCATGTCTTCTCTTGTGGGTAGTGTTCTGATGTATGCCTGCATATTCCATGTTCCTTTCTCCATTTCTCCTGTGTCAATTACTGGTCTTTGTATAGTTGGCGGTCAACTCTGACTTGTCTGTTCTAATTCTTCTTCAAGGACTACAGAAGTTATGTTCCCATCTTCTATACCAGATATTTCATGTTGCTGCTGCGACTGATGAAAAAAGCCTTTTATATCAGATTTTTGTGCTGTTTGTGTTTTAGTTGATTTGTTTGTAGTCCCCGTTGCTCCCCTTTTTCCTTGTTGGGATTGGGGAGTTTTTGAAGGCGTGTTCACAATATCCCAGTCCGTATCTCAGGCTAGATTCAAATCCTGTAATGACTATATACTACGGATAAATTACAGTGTTGTAGCATGGAAAGTGTTAGACTTCTCCTTGTCCTGAAGAACCCGGCTTTCTCCTTGGATGTGTCAGAAGAAAGGAGAAAAAGAGGGGGGCTTGCATAAATGCCTTCCAGTGTCCCCCATATTTGGGGGCAACAAAAGGGGGGTAAAAAGGAAGCCCCGCAGTATTTTCCCTTTTTATATACTGTAGTTTTATTCTGCAGAGGCCAGTTCTGCTGATTCTCTGCTCCTAATCAGGAGCCTATTCATTCGGGCAGATCCCTCGGGCTTTCTGGACTTGGAGGTGGCCAATAGCTGCCGCGTCCTTCCAAAGAGAGCCGAGGATGCCCGAGGCTGGCCAGAGATAGCCGAGGGCTTACGATCATCCTGTCTGCTCCGACAGTTACACTTGTAGCCGCCGTCACTCGAGGGGGGTCTTGGAGACGTCACCGCCATGTCCTTCCGAGGAAAGCCAAAGGCTCCCAGCGTCACTTGGAATTCACTCCGTTGGTCCTGTACGCGGCCACCACCACACGAGACGGACCTCAGAGGGACCACTGCAGTCAGCCGAAGTCGGGCCCTGGGAGAGAACCGGCACAGGCATCCTCTCGGGCAAGATATTCCGGGCTTCTCCAAGTCTTGAAGCTGCTCCCTGTGTATCGCTGGCTGCTCTGCTGCTGATTGCTGACGAGCCGCCCGCTGACCGATGCAGACCCACGTTCCTCCCTGGAGACATCCGCAGGCAAGCCAGGTATTTT
Organism: Glandirana rugosa; assembly: GCA_018402905.1. NCBI lineage: Eukaryota > Metazoa > Chordata > Amphibia > Anura > Ranidae > Glandirana > Glandirana rugosa. The sequence goes on along the minus strand of BLSH010368246.1, from coordinate 176,079 downwards.
GTCCTATTTTACTTATATTACTGGACCAGATTAGAGGCTTGTCCGGTCCATCAGCTTAATATATCCGGATTGGGGCTTCTCATGGCAGCCGGGTTGACCCTATGTACTATGGATATACACCTCCATGTGGAGGAACACGCTCAAGTTGCGGCCATCTTGGTCAGTTTCCCCGCCCCCTCTCCGGATCGGGGGGCTCTTTCTAACAGACTCTCTAACAGAGGCCCTCTCTGTGTCCATAAGAGAGACCCCCCCTCCAGGTCCCATTAGAGTACTCTGCTTCTCTTCCTGTATTTTGTTTATTGTTAAGAGCTTGTGGGGGGATAACAAAGAATCCTTAGGGGAGCATCTCTGTGTTTAAGTCGCTGCCATAGAAATGTTTGCAAAGGGGAGGAGTTAGTAAGATGACTACACCCACGTGGGGGCACCAGAAATATTTCTGCACCAAGGCATCTGTGACCCTAGGATCGGCCCTGCACTGAGAACTTGTGGTCAATCCTCAAGAGGTGGGTGAAGGAAAAAAAATCCCACAAATTCTGACAATCTCCAAGCATTGATTATGCAAGAACGGGCTGCCACCAGTCAGGAGGTGGCCCAGAAGTTGATTGCCAGCATGCCAAGGCAAATTGCAGAGATCTTGAATAAAAAAGGTCAACACCACAAAGATTGACTCTGCATAAATTTAATGTAATTGTCAATAAAAGCCTTTGACACTTATGAAATGCTTGTAATTATATGTCAGTATACCATAGTAACATCTGACAAAAAGACACTAAAGCAGCAGACTTTGTGAAAATAATATTTGTGTCATTCTCAAAACTTTTGGCCAGGGCTGTGGATGAATGTAGCACACGTGAGTTATCATAAGTATGACATTATGCATTTTAGTAAGTTGCTATCATACACATACATTCAATCCAGCTATTCAAGTTTGACAAAGGGAGATCACTGGCTCACTGAACACTGGCTCATTCGTATTCCAGGTGCACCAAAGGCTTCCATCTGTGACTATAATAAACATTGCTAGTGGGCTTATGGTTGGGATGCCGAACACAGCATATAGCGTGACAACAGTGACGATGTCACTCTTTGATGAAACATGTTAGGCGGTTCTGGATGACGCAGGCACGCTTTACTACCGCTGCTTTTAATTTGATTCATGCGCATTCACTCCTTGGACGTGTGAGTGTAACTTTTTATTCAATAAACCTTTTTATGTGTGAACGTATTACACCATCGCGGCACGCCCTTTCATTTCTCTGAGGTCACACTGTGCCGGCTTGTATGGGCCATTCTGCTGTCTGAGTCTGACTCCTGGAGCTGATCATATTCCTGTGGGAGGAGAAGATCGTTTGTTCTCTGACTGGGACGGATAGTATACCTTTTGGCTGCTTGCTGGCATTTTTGGCTCTTTGTAATCTTAGAGCCCATACTCTCTGGTAAGCAGGATTGCCCCTTTTTGTGCACCAAGGTGATGAGTTGCTCCTTCATCCTCTCCACTCTAGATGGTGTCGGTTTCTTCACTTCTCTCTCTGCTGCCATGAATATGCACTTTGGACTATGATTAATGAACTTTTATATATGAACTAGCGCTGCATTACTTTTTTATTACAGTTGTATAATAATGCTTTATTTTTCAGTGCGTTTTGGAACTAGACATTGTTTTCTCTTTCAGGAAGATATAGGAGCAATAAACATAATTCTAGGAAGCCTCTCTAATAAATGTTACATATTTCCATCAGTCAGGGCTCTCTCACTCTATAGTTCAAAGGGCTCTTCAAGAAGGTGGTGTGTCTTAGGGCCCATTCCCACTGATATGTTGCAGTAACAAGCAGATTACAGTCAAAATTAGTATAGATGTGGGGGGGGGTCGGAGACTGACCAAGATGGCCGCATAGGAGCTGCGCTCCTCCACCCCAGGCTCGCATGGAGAGTTACACCTGCTCCAGCTGGGGAGAGAGATCGTAACTCTGATGGGACACCGAGGCGGAACCGGGAGGAATCGAAGACACTGACCTCCAGGGGATGCCGTGCTACAGAAGAGGAGGATCTTTGGCTGCCTTCGTCGGCTCTCTCTGTGCGGGACTGTGGACCCCGGTCTGGAAGTGGGAGTGCCTGGTTTGTCCGGTCCCGATCGTCTGGCATGCGTCTCTTCTGCTGCCCCTCCTGCACCCTCCCCTGCCCTTCCACGGCTCTCCTCCCCTCCTGGGATTCGGGACTTTGAGCCCACGCCGCTTGACAGTGTTACACCACTGGAGCGGCGCAGAGAGTCAGGTGGCGGGTGGTAGGACAGGTCTGACAATTTTACCTCGGTACCTGAGGTGGGAGCTGACTGGGGTCCCATTGCTGAACACTGCTGTTCCCCCTACACCCTGTGGGACACTGCAGAGAGCTCGGGATTGGAGACGGGATGGAGACATGCATGCTGCAGAAACTGACCTCTTCTCCTACCATTTTGTATTGACTGTTACAGTTGACTAAAGTCCTGGGATCTGATTTGGGCTCTGAGTGCAGCTCCTATGGTCAACTGAGAGCCAATATGGGGCACTATGGGGCACGTATGAGGGGACAAGGCCCCAAAGTTTGACAGTCCAACAATGAGACCTCAGTGATGGCTGTATCGCTTTTGTGGTTTGGTGATTGAATACTATTGTTCAGCCAGAAGGACACCCTGTGAGCACTGCGGACCCCATAAAAGAAATAGTGCCCTATTTGGGCTGTTATTGCGGCCCTTGGCTTTTATTCTACTTAGGGCCCCCCCCAGTTTGTCCGAAGGAAATCACTGTTGTACCAGAGGGACAGATAACATAGCCCTCAAAAGGAACTAGAAGGAACCAGAGGGACACAAAATATATAAATAACAAAAAGAGGCTTATGAAGGAGGACCGGTCACCTCTCTGAAGAGGACAAGGTCACAGAACCTCCCATTCTTGATTTTTCTTCTTTTTTTTTTTTTTGTATCTCTGTTGTTCTTATCTTTTATATCTTGTTAATTTTTTTAAATTGCAACATCCATTTACTACTACTAAATGTTGGGATTGCTGTAAGGAAGGTTAAAGAAAACAGGGCCATGCCTCCTAAAGGATCTCAAGCACAGAAGGCTAAAAAGGTATCCATCGGCCCAAAAGATGGAAACATCCCTAAAGCGTAAACCCCACAAAACTCTGATATAAAAGAGTACTTCCAACAATCACAACAACAGGGAGACCCCTATTAGGAGACGATTGCATGAGGCAATAACACTTACAGAGAAAGAAGCAAATATATCCCAAGGAACACAAGCTGGTTTAAGGTTAGTAGGAAATGAAACTCAAATGGAACCCTGGAATATGGAAATATACATAAGATCACTTCCGACTAGAGATGACATGGAAAAATGTATATCTCATCTTGAAACTTGTTAGAAAACAGAAATACAAGAAGTAAGATCTTCCTTGGGAAATGTCCAAGAGAAAATGAACACTATTGAAACAAGAGTAACAAAACTGGAGGAGAAATTAGTCCAATCCGAAAAGGAAAAACAAGAAATATCTCAACGCTTAAAAAGAGCCTTACTTGAAATAGATGATCAAGAAAATAGAAACAGAAGAAATAATATCAGAATTAGAGGCCTAGCTGAGGCAACAGGACCTAAGGATCTAATACCAACTCTTCAAGGCATCTTTAATACGTTACTGCAACAGCCTCCAACAGAAGAAATACTATTGTACCGAGCACACAAATCATTGGGCCCTAGAAGTCAAGACCCGCAGAGGCCAAGAGACGTTATATGTAGAGTGCATTTTTATCACGTAAAAGAAAAAATAATGTGGGCAGCATGGCAACAAAAAGCGCTCGACTTTGATGGTGCTCAGATAATACTATTACAAGATCTCTCAAAACAGACTTTGACTTTAAGGAAAGCAGTAAACCCACTGCTAAAGTTGCTTAGAGAAAGGAAAATCCTATATAAATGGAAGTTTCCGTTCCAGATTCAGGTGTTCTATAAAGGGAAAAAGGCTATCTTTCAAGATATTGAAGACCTGCCTGATTTTTTTAAGGATTTTACAACTCCGGGATGTTGAATTGCCACTCTGGCCCTCAAATATATGAGACATCTCAAAGAATAAGCTAAAAGATATCAATATATAACTATATCTCAGTTATGGGGTTTTATTGAGGTAGGAGGAGGAGGGAGGTTTCGGGGTAGGAAAATACAAATATATAGATAAGGCCGTATGGCCCCTCCAGCCCTATAAAGAGGAAGTGTCTTTTTAATTTTTTTTTTTCACACATTTTTGTCACATATTTCATAACTTTGCAGCCTTTTTTTATATATTTTTCACCACTTGCAATATGTGGGGTGGGGAAGTGAACTGAGACTATAGGGTGTGTATTCAGGTTATATTGCTTCAAAAACACTTTGAAATATCTTCTACATATTCTCACTATACACACAGCTATGGACTTGACACTTTTGAGGGGTTTTCCCCTTCCCCTCCCCCCCTTTTTTTTCTTTATATTTCACACCAATTTTTTACAAATTCTCACTATACACATTTTTGAGTGAAGATGGTAGATAAGAGTAATCACATGGGTGTCCTGTGTCATTACATGGACCTGACACTTTTTATGTTTTTTTTTTTTGTTGTTTTATTGTTTCTTCCCTCTCTCCCTTTTCCTTCCCCTCCACTGAATGAATGGGTCGGAAAATGGGGAATGTCAAGTGAGACTCTGGGAATATAATATAATTTTGGTATTGTTTATGTGTTAAAAATTATATCAGAAATTGAAGTAAATGTTTATGTATTAAATAAATGGTGCTAAGAAAAATTTTAGCCCAAGTGGGTGGTATGGAGAGAGGATATTAAGTAAAAACCTAACGGGCCCGGGTACGTTTCAAGCCGGTGGAGTGGCCCCGGATGCTTACTTGGAGCTGCTCTACAGCCCCGGTGTCTACCATTGAGAAAAGGATAATACCAGGGCGGACGCGAACGAGTTGGCGGAAAGGATTTTCCTCCATTCCTACTTCTGTCCGTCCCTTCTCTTTTCCCAGGAAGCCTGCCTGGTGGAGGTTACGGTTATTAATAGGTTATCCTGAACCTACGAGATAGGGATCCTAGTTTCAAGATTAGACAGAAGGTCATTTAGTACGGTAACAATTAATATTGTTCAAGTGTGACTGTAGAGTTGATTGTAGAGTTTTTTTTTTCTTTTTCTTTTTTTTTCTCTTCTATGAGCCCGGTGAAGTTCTGTTCATTTAATGTGAGAGGTCTTAACTCTCCATCTAAAAGAACGCAAATTTTATACTCATTCCATAAACAAAAGATAGCGATAATATTTTTTCAGGAGACGCAGTACCGCTCAGACCACATTCCAAATATTCATAATAAGTATTATCCAGCATGGTATCACGACACTTTCTTCTATTCTAAATCAAGAGGCGTTTCCATTGTCATACACAAATTTCTCCCTCACCAGGTTTTGGATTCTTGGGGTAGCAGGGATGGCAGAGCCCTGCTCCTAAAGGTATCCATTTATGGAGAAAAATATAGGTTTATCAAGTTATACCTTCCAAATCAGGAGCAAATTAAAATAGGGACACAAATGGTGACAGAGTTAATGGAAAAAGCAAAAGGTATCGTGCTTATTGATGGGGATTTAAATTTTGTCCTGGACCATAGTTTGGACACTACCGCAACCCGCCCATTCCAGAACGGAAACCAGACAAACAAATTTAAAGAACTTATCGGAAAATTAAAAATGATTGATATCTGGCGAGCCCATCATCCCAGGGAGAGAGACTATACATTTCATTCTAGGGCCCATAACACATATAGAATAGATGTCTTTCTTGTAAATCAATTCGGACTTCCTATTGTCTCTTCATCAGAAATAGGCAATTTTGTCTGGTCTGATCACGCTCCAATTTTCATGGAATTGGAGCTTTCGGAAGAGACCACGTGGTCAATGGAAGTTAAATGAAAACCTATTAAAAGATGTTGTATGTATTTCAGAAATCCACCAGACGATAAAAAAACTTTCAAACAGATCATAAAAAACACAAAACTTCTCCTATACAATGGGAAATGTTAAAATGTGTGATAAGGGGTGTTTTCATAAAGCATGGGGCTAGACTGAAGGCAAGCAAGACAAACAAAATGTCAAGCTTGTTAAAAGATATCGCAAATTATGAGCAAATTCATAAACAGAACCCTATTCCCATAAATCTGATACAACTTACGGGTAAACAAAATGAACTGCAGACTATATTGAATGAACAAACACTGAGACTAAGGGATAGGAATCATGCCCTATATTATCTAAAGGGGAATAAACCAGAAAGGCTTCTGGCTAGAGCATTACGACAAAGGACAATTACTACCTCCATAATAAAAATTCTAAAAACATCAGGTGAAGTAACACTTGTTCCTAAGGAGATTTTGGAAATTTTCCAAACCTTCTATTTCAAACTATATAATATTACTAATCAAAAGACGGGAAAAGAACTCGAAAGGTTTCGTCAAAAAATACATCAATACATAAAAAACACTGCAATCCCAGTTTTATCTAAAAATATCATAGATGTATTAAAAAAAGAAATATCAATAGAGGAAATACAGAAAGTCATTAATGCTTTGGCTCTTGGGAAAAGTCCCGGGCCAGACGGTTTTACTACACGTTTTTATAAAATGTTTGGTGAAACCCTAGGTCCAGTATTGACTAAAACCTTTAATGCAGTCTCTGAATCCTGCCCCTTTGCATTACAAGGTATGGAAGCTCATATCTGTAATACCCAAACCAGAGAAAGATCATACTATTTGTGGGAACTATAGACCTATATCCCTCACAAATATTGATTTACGAATTTTTGCTAAGGTAATAGCTAAAAAGCTCACCCCAATTTTTTTTGTTTAACAATCAGAGGTGCTTTATTGATTGTTTGCATAGTAAATACAGTATACCAAAAAAAAAACATCACAAACAATACAGGAGACTGCAAATAGGTACACAGGACAGCTCAAACCTTCAGAACAGCTACGTCTGCAAATGCATTCCCATCCACATGTGCCCAGACATAATAGTCACGTACAAACTTTCCACCAGCACAACAAGCAGCAGGTCATTAAGGTTGCACATCTATCCCAACCTCCACAGTGGGAGCAACACCCTATCCCCCCGCCCCCACCCCCCCAGGAGTCAACCCACGGAGCCCAGACCTTATTATACTTCCACGCACAACCTCTATTCATGTACAGTCAGGTCCATAAATATTGGGACATCGACACAATTCTAATGTTTTTGGCTCTATACACCAACACAATGGATTTGAAATGAAACAAACAAGACGTGCTTTAACTGCAGACTTTCAGCTTTAATTTGAGGTTATTTACATCCAAATCAGATGAACGGTGTAGGAATTACAACAGTTTGTATATGTGCCTCCCACAGGGACCAAAAGGACATATTACCAATCATAAATCAAACTTTCACTTTTTAATAGTTGGTTGCAAATCATTTGCAGTCAATTACAGCATGAAGTCTGGAACGCATAGACATCACCAGGCACTGCATTTCATCCCCGGTGATGCTCTGCCAGGCCTCTACTGCAACTGTCTTCAGTTCCTGCTTGTTCTTAGGGCATTTTGCCTTTAATTTTGTCTTCATCAAGTGAAACGCATGCTCAATCGGATTCAGATCAGGGGATTGACTTGGCCATTGCATAACATTCCACTTTTTTCCCTTAAAAAACTGTTTGGTTGCTTTCGCAGTATGCTTCGGGTCACTGTCCATCTGCACTGTGAAGTGCCGTCCAATGAGTTCTGAAGCATTTGGCTGAATATGAGCAGATAATATTACCCGAAACACTTCAGAATTCATCCTGCTGCTTTTGTCAGCAGTCATATCATCAATAAATACAAGACAACCAGTTCCATTGGCAGCCATACATGCCCATGCCATGATACTACCACCCCCATGCTTCACTGATGAGGTGGTATGCTTTGGATCATGAGCAGTTCCTTTCCTTCTCCATACTCTTCTCTTCCCATCACTCTGGTACAAGTTGATCTTGGTCTCATCTGTCCATAGGATGTTGTTCCAGAACTGTGAAGGCTTTTTTAGATGTTGTTTGGTAAGCTCTAATCTGGCCTTCCTGTTTTTGAGGCTCACCAATGGTTTACATCTTGTGGTGAACCCTCTGTATTCACTCTGGTGAAGTCTTCTCTTGATTGTTGACTTTGACACACATAAACCTACCTCTTGGAGAGTGTTCTTGATCTGGCAAACTGTTGTGAAGGGTGTTTTCTTTACCAGGGAAAGAATTCTTCGGTCATCCACCACAGTTGTTTTCCCTGGTCTTCCGCGTCTTTTGGTGTTGCTGAGCTCACTGGTGCATTCTTTCTTTTTAAGGATGTTCCAAACAGTTGATTTGGCCACACCTAATGTTTTTGCTATCTCTCTGATGGGTTTGTTTTGTTTTTTCAGCCTAATGATGGCTTGCTTCACTGATAGTGACAGCTCTTTGGATCTCATATTGAGAGCTGACAGCAACCAAATGCAAATAGCACACTTGAAATGAACTCTGGACCTTTTATCTGCTCCTTGTAAATGGGATAATGAGGGAATAACACACACCTGGGCATGGAACAGCTGAGTAGCCATTTGTCCCATTACTTTTGGTCCCTTAAAAAGTGGGAGGCACATATAAAAACTGTTGTAATTCCTACACCGTTCACTTGATTTGGACATAAATACCCTCAAATTAAAGCTGAAAGTCTGCAGTTAAAGCACATCTAGTTTGTTTCATTTCAAATCCATTGCGGTGTATAGAGCCAAAAACATTATAATTGTGCCCATGTCCCAATATTTATGGACCTGACTGTATGTTATCCTATACATAGGTAGGGCTGCTATTACCAGTGCTTCCCAAGAGGACAAAACCGGGGCGGAAGAAGAGGTCCAGGTCAAGAGGATGGCTTTTTTAGCATAGAACATAAGGTAGGAGATAAGAAGTTTAGAATGATGAGAGCGCTGCTCATCCTCTTTCACCCCCAGTAAGGCAAGTTCTGGTGTCATCGGAATGGACATCTGCAGTCTAAGATTAACCGTCTCGAAGACTTTTTGCCAATATTGATTTATAACCGGACAGTCCCACAACATATGGAACAAGGTGCCTACCTGCATTTTACATCTTGGGCATCCGGGGTCCCTTTCAGGGAAGATACAATGGAGTTTCTGAGGCGTATAGTGCAGTCTGTGAATGAACTTAACCTGGATAAACTTATCCCCGGAAGAGATAACCAATTTGGACCCAAGCTCTAAACAGCCCCTCAATCCTCTTTATCTAGAGTCGATATGTCTTCTCACCACAGTTCCAACAACTTAGTCAGCCTAGGTGAGTCTTTACTCAGTAGGGTGCTATACAGCGTCGATAAAGGCTTTCAAAGGTCACCCGGTGACAGCAACGCCTCAATCGGGTCTTCCTGTAGGGACAATGGGCAGGTGAACTGGGCCCGCATGGCATGGCTGAGTTGCATATATCTAAACTGCATCCAGCGGGGCAGACCATATGTAGCACTCAGTTCAGAAAGAGGAGACAGGGTACCCTGCCTGAGAATATCCCCCAGGGTAGTAATACCATATCTAGCCCACACCCTCGGGTCTGGTGAAGATCTTAATTGGGGCAGTTGAGGGTTCCCCCACAGTGGTTGGGCCGGAGACCACTGGTCCGGTTTTAGGTATCGTCTCCTTGCTGCCACCCACACCCTCCATGTCGCTCTCACAGGGCCAGGGGACAATGGGTACGCCTTTGGTCCTCTGTAGGCAAAGTTTCGCAACTTGGCCAGAGAACCCAGGCAGGCCGCCTCCAGAAACGTTGCTGCATTAGCTTTAGAACCGACATACCACCATTGGACCATGACCAGCATAGCTGCCCACCAATATATTCGGAAGTTGGGGAGGGCCAATCCACCCATTCGGGGCACCCCACCATTCCAAATGAAGGAATTGATGAGCTTGTGTATCTCTTTAAAAAAGGAAGCAGGAATCCAGATGGGGCAGTTCCTAAATAAATAACTTGGGGAGAATCATCATTTTAATAAGGCTTATCCATCTCAGGAGGTTCAGTGGGAGCTTAGTCCAGGATAGGCAGTGTGTACGCAAATTAGTGAGTAAAGGTAGCAGATTTTTTTTCCATATATCCCGACGCCTGCCTAGTAATTATTACGCCCACATAATGGAACTCCATCACCCAGTGCAGGGGCGAGGGGGTCGCTGTGGTCAACGCACCATCGTCAATGGGGAAGAGCACGGATTTGGACCAGTTGATTTTGATCCCTGAAAAAATGCAGAATGCATCAAATATCTGTAGAGTGGCCTGAAGAGAAGGCCCCGCATCGTTCAAATATAGTAAGGCATCATCGGCATACAGCGATATTTTTTCCTCCAACTTCCCCACCCGAGGCCCCTGAAGCACTCCGAATGGCAATGGCCAGAGGCTCTAGCGCCAGAGCAAACAGGCTGGGGGAGAGGGGGCATCCCTGACGCGTTCCACGGAGACGATAACCAATTATTCGTGCGCACGCTTGCTGTAGGGGAGCTATAGAGCAATCGACATTGTCATGTGGGGCAGCTAAATTAAGGTGGAGACAGCGTATGTTGATGTCAGTCCCCTTACCCGGCATGAACCCTGTTTGATCAGCATCTATTAACTCCTCTATGACCTTAGAAAGCCGAGTAGCCAAGACCTTGGCAAAAAGCTTGGCATCCACATTTAGCAAGGATTTAAGTCTATAGGAGGCACACACCAATGGGTCCTTTCCGGGCTTAGGGACCAACACTATGGTTGCCTCTGACATAGAGTCAGGCAACGTTTCAAGCTTTCCAAACTCAGAGGAGGGCAGTCAGCCGAGGTGCAAGCAATTCACGAAAGGTTTGGTAAAATTCAGATGGGAGGCCATCAGCCCCACGTGCCTCCCCCCCCCCTTCAACCCCCTCACCGCCTCCTGCAGTTCCTCAAGAGTAATAATCCCCTCTAGTCTCTCACATGCCTCTGCAGACAGTTCAGGGAATTGTATTGTGTCTAAAAAATCGGATAGGGCAGACAACTGATAGTCAGCTCTAGTGGTATAGATGGACTGAAAGAAATCAGAAAAATGTTCGTTGATACCCCTAGGGGATGTGAGCATCTGCCCATCGTCAGATTTATACAGCCAACTAGAGTCGTCGGAATGTCACCCTTAGCCAGCCATGCCAGCAACCTCCCATTCTTTCCCCCGTATTCAAAAACCCTTTGGGTCGAATAAAGAAGGGCAGTTGTAGTCTGTGTCAGTCTGTGAGTGGCAAGGTCACGCAGCGACCCCTGCCATCTAGGAGTATCGGTCCTCCGTGGGATCCCCCACATACTCAGCCTCCAGGTTGCCTGTACGTTCCTCCAGCTCCCGTGGGGGCAAAATTTTAGAAATAAATTCCCCTTGCACCCATGCCTTAAAAGAGTCCCATGCCACCGGCAGGGATGAGAAGTCACCATTTGCTGCCCACTAGTGCCCCATGGAAACCTCTACTGGCCCCTGTACCCGTTCGTCTTGTGCCCAGAATCGAGAAAGGCGCCAAAGTCTGGAGTCCGGTGGGTCAACCAGGGACAGAGAAAGGCACAGAGGGGCGTGATCTGATACACCCCTGGGAAGCACTGAGACATCCTGAACCAACTGTAGGGCAAATGTGGATGCATAAATCAAATCTATTCTAGACAGAGTTTTGAATGTAGCTGAGTGACAAGTGAATTCCATATCACCAGGGTGGAGATGTCTCCAGACATCCGTCAGGGCAAAAGTAGCAACCCAGGCACGGAGGTCAGGAGAGTCTCGGGTGCCAGGGCGTAGCCTATCAATAGCTGCACTAGGGACCATATTGAAATCACCTAGCAAAAAAAACTGATTAGTGTTAAATTGCACAACCTGTCTCATTATACTGTGTAGGAGTTGCACCAAAGCCGGAGGACGGAGGTACAGCCCTACCAGTACAACATTCTTATCATAAACACGAATGTGCAGTATAATATATCTGCCCTCTGGATCTGTGCGGACATCAACTGTCTGAACAGGCAACGATCTTCTGATGAGAATACTGACCCCCCCCGGCATACGTAGAGTAGGTGGCATGGTAGTGGTGACTCACCCAGTGTCTCTTAAGGCTGGTGACCCTGGACCCCTGTAAATGGGTCTCCTGTAATATGCAAATTTGTGGGCAATGCTGTTGGAGAAACTTGAACACTAAGGAGCGTTTGATCGCCGAGTTTAAGCCCCGGACATTTCAGGAAACAATATTACACTGAGCCATGGTGAGTAATGGGTGGGAATAGGAGGATTATGTATGCCCGGCGGGTCAGCATCCCAAACAGCAACAACACAGCCATAGAGACCTCGGCCCGAATGGTTATAGTGTACACAAATGCACCTCTGAAAAACAAACAGAACATCCCGAACAATTTAAAAACAACAACACCCCCCCTCCCCTAAGGACATAAACCCAGCCCACCCCCCCACCCCGCATCCCTAACCCCAACCTAGGAATGCATGAGTCCCGAACAAAAGATACCCAACGATCAGTGAGAGGCGTGATTAGTGGGTGCGGTTCATTGCAGACAAGTCTAACAAAATGGGAGCTAGTGCAGCCGCCTTTATCAGTAACAAGAAAAATATGTAAAATAGACAAGAGGCTAGTGATCCATAACTGGGAGTAACTAGAACGGATGCTTGCCAGTCCATGTCATCAGTTGCACCAACAGTTTAGTTCACACTGTGTAACAAGGGAAAAAAGAGCACTATTATAATCCACATCCCAGTAGAAGCAAGGCAGCGGTTGTTCCCGGTCAGTTCATCAGTGAGGACATCCCCACGGTGTCTCATCCAGCCTCTGGGGGTCCCCAGAGCCTAGTACTAGAATCAGGGGTAGTCACAGGGTATTCCCAGCACGCACTATACTCAGTTCCATGTCTAATGTTTTAACCCACAGAGGGGAACCATAGTGCCAGCTAAGGATGAGCAATAGGGAAACCATAATGCCACTGAGACAGGTCAATCTGCGTTTCCTTGGCATACATGCACAGTGTCAAGTAATATAAAATACTGAAGCATAAGATGGGAGAAAGTTCACCTGGCCAAAGCCAGGGGCACACAACTTACATAGTTCAGGGTTTCATATGTTGCAATATGGCTGTGAAACCGTAACAGGCACAACAGGTGCAAAATGGAAGGATTCTTGTGCACAGGGCCAGAACCGTCAGCCAGGTGGACGGTCATGTCAGCAGGTGCGTATGTACCCCCGAGATGGTCCTTAGCAGTGTGGTGGCAGAGAGTCCAGCCAAGCAGAGGCATCTCCAGGGGAAGTAAAAAGCCTGACAGTTTCACCGTCCTGTACCCGCAGACGGGCAGGGAACAGGACACTATGCCAAATACCTCGGGTGCGCAGGGCAGCTTTAACCTGATTGAACGAACGCCTCAACTTTTGCGTTTCGATCGAGTAATCAGGAAATATTAGCAATTTGGTGTTTTGATATGCCAGCTCCCCCTGCACCCTGGCTGCACGTAGAACCTCATCCCTGTCCCGAAAATTGAGGAATTTGAGAATAAATGTGCAAGGGGGTGAACCCACCAGTCCTGGCTTGGGAGGGATATGGTGGGCCCTCTCCACAGCGTAGAAGGGGGAGAACTGGGCCACTGGTAGTAGGTCACGCAGAAGCATTTCAACAAAGTCCATAGGGTTCGGCCCTTTCACGCCCTCCGCCAGGCCCACTATGTGCAAATTATTTTGCCTGTTGCGATTTTCGGCGTCTTCAGGCTTGTATTCAAGAGCCTGTATCATAGTCTGTAGAGTGCGGAGGCTTGCAGTATTGTCTGTCACAGCGTCCTCCACGTGCCCCAGCCGCTGCTCCACTTCAGAGAGCTGTGACCTAATTTTGTTCATGTCCTACCGAATGCGTCCCACATCAAGCTGGACAGCCTCCACCTTGGTGGTCAGAGTGGTGAGCGAGGCTTGCCACTGCCCTATAGCTGCCAGTACATCCGCCAGGTGGTAGCGGGGGGAAATGGAGTCTCTTACCCCATCCACGTCCTGCCCTGTGTGCCTTGCTGGGCATACGGATCCCCCCGGTATCTCTCCCAGGCGGATGGAGCTGGATTGTGTGTACAAGGCCTGGATGAACAGCGGAGCTCCCGACAAAGACGTCCGCTCAGGTCTCCATCGTGGCCACACCCCGGCTCACCCCAATTTTACCGACATATGTTCATTTAGATCAAGCAGATTTTGTGGAAGGTAGAGAAACTAGAGAAAATACTTTGCAGACTTTGTCGCTGATTGAAAATGCACAGAGGAACTCCATCCCATCCTGTCTCCTGGCCGTAGACACCGAAAAGGCATTTGACAGGGTAGGGTAGTGCTTCCTGGAAGAAACCTTGAGGTAATGAGGTATTGGTCCTTATTTAATGGGAAAAATAATGGCACTCTATCACAAACCACACGCAAGGGTCTGGATTTATGGGACCCTGTCGGGTCCAATTTCAGTTTCGAATGGTACCCGACAGGGTTGTCCCCTCTCTCCGTTGTTGTACATTTTGGTAATGGAGCACCTTACTACGGCTATACGAAAGGGGTCTATACAAGGGATCAAAATAAAAGGAAAGGAGTGTAAAATGTCAGTGTATGCAGACGATCTCTTGTTGCACATTACCAACCCAATAATAACTATCCCAAACCTTATTCAAGAGTTTGAGCGGTTCGGAGCTTTAAGTAACTTCAAAGTGAATTATGACAAATCCGAGGCACTAAACATTTCATTACCAAATAAAACTCAAGCTCATCTCCAGAAAACATTTCCTTTTAAGTGGCAACAAACAGCTCTTAAGTATCTGGGGATAAAAATACCTAGAGACTTAGACAAAATAATAGAGTATATTCATGCCCCGTTGATTGATAAAGGGATTTTATTAAAACTTACCGTAAAATCCTTTTCTCCGAGTTCACTGACAGACGCAGCTCTCCATTACGTGTGGGGTTTATGCTGGTCTCACTAGGAGTTAACTAGGCAGGGAAAAGAAACAGCTGGCCCCTCCCATTGGGCCGTCCTCTCTTCCCACATAAACCCCCTCCATAGAATAGCTCACCAGTTTGTACACAAGCCGTACAAGAACAGAGCACAGAGGGGTGGGTGCTGCGTCTGTCAGTGAACTCGGAGAAAAGGATTTTACTGTAAGTTTTAATAAAATCCCTTTTTCTCCTATCGTTCACTGACAAGTGAACAAGCTGTGTCAAAAAAGAGGGGTGGGTAAACGCTAACAACAGTACCCAACTGAACCTCTAAGGAGGCGCCAGACGCGCCTACACTGCCGCCTGCAAAACTTTGCGGCCAAAAGCATCATCTAAAGATGCCAACACATCAACTTTATAAAACTTAGTTTAAGTGTGAACCGAGGCCCAAGTGGCCGCCTTGCACACCTGTGACACCGAAGCCCGGTGTCTAAAAGCCCAGGAAGTCCTAACAGCTAACAACTAATGAGCCGTGACTGGAAAAGGGGGAACCTTGCCCCGAACAGAATACGCATGGGTCACGGTCTGTCTGATCCAATGAGAAATCGTAGCCAACGAGGCCGCCAACCCTTTGCGTGGACCCTCTGACAGCACAAACAAGGCATCAGCTTTTCGAAAAGAAGCTGTAGCAGCCAAGTACACTCGTAAGGCCCTCACTACGTCCAAAGTATGCAACTCAATCTCTTTTGGGTGCGATGGACGAGGGCACAATGAAGGAAGAACAATATCTTCATTAATGTGAAAGGAAGAAACCACCTTCGGAAGGAATGAAGGAGAGGGTCGCAAGACCGCCTTGTCCCTATATAGGACCAGGTAGGGAGACTTGCACGATAGTGCTGCTAATTCAGACACCCGTCTGGCGGAAGTGATGGCAACTAAAAAGGCCACCTTCTGCGACAGCAATTGTAAGGAAATCACCCTGATATTCTCATATGGCAGTTTCTGAAGTACAGAAAGCACCAAATTCAGATCCCAAGGAGCCATCGGAGCCTTCACCCGAGGCGCCACATGTCGCACACCTTGTACAAAGGTACAAATCAACGAGTGCGAAGCCAAAGGTCTCTGAAAAAGAATCGCCAGAGCCGATATCTGGCCCTTGAGTGTGCTCAAAGCCAGTTTTTTTTTTGTTCAGACCTTGCTGCAAAAAAGTCAGGACCCTGGACACAACATAAGAGCGAGGGTTATGACCCTCCGCCCCGCACCAAGCTATATAAGCCTTCCAGGTGCGGTGGTAAATCTTGCGGGAAGTACACTTGCGAGCCTTCAACAATGTAGGGATCACTGAGTCGGCGACTCCCCTGTCTCTTAACACCTGGGACTCAATAGCCAAGCCGTCAAAGCCAGTGAGGGTAAAGCAGGGTGCAAGATGGGCCCCTGAGACAGAAGGTCGTCTCGCAGCGGGCGCCGCCAAGGGTGTCTGCCACCATGTGCATGTCGGCGTACCAAGTGCGCCAAGGCCAATCTGGAGCCACCAGGATTATTGGTATCCCCTCCGCCACTATCCTGAGTATCAATTGCGGAAGCAGTTTTATCTGAGGGAAGGCGTACAGAAGGCGGTAATGACCCCAGGGGGCCACCAGAGCGTCCGTGGCCACTGCCAACGGATTGTTCGTTCTGGGCACAAAGGTCTCCACCTTGTGATTGAATCGACACGCCATGAGATCCACGTCTGGCGTCCCCCATCTGCGGCAACTCTGATTGAACACCTCCGGGTGGAGAGACCACTCTCCCTGGTCCAGCGTCTGGCGACTGAGAAAGTTCGCCTGCCAGTTCTCCACACCTGGAATGTAAATGGCAGAGATTGCCAGAACGTGACGTTCCGCCCACCGTAGTATCAGAGCTGCCTCCGCCGCAGCTGCTGGACTCCTTGTGCCGCCTTGATGGTTCACATACGCCACTGCTGTGGCATTGTCTGATTTAATTTGAATCGGACGACCCTGCAATCTCACTGTCCAGTGAAAAAGACACAATCTGATTGCTCTCAGCTCCAGTACATTGATGGGGAGGTAAGCCTCCTGTGCCGACCAACGGCCCTGGGCAGACAGCTGCCCCAGGATCCCTCCCCAGCCTGAAAGACTTGCATCCGTGGTGATGATCACCCACTAAAGAGGCAGGAACGACTTCCCCTGAGTCAGGGCCGAGTCCCGAAGCCACCAGGTCAGAGACGCCCTGGTCTGGGAGCTCAGACGTATATGAAGGTCCAAGGACCGAGGGGACCTGTATCACCGAGCCAGAATTGCTCGCTGAAGGAGACGAGTGTGACTCTGGGCGAATGGGATCTCCTCGAATGACGAGACCATGAGCCCCAGCACCCGCATACAGAACCGTAATGAAGACCGACGGTGCGACAGGAGAGTTCGCACTGCCGACTGCAGAGACAGCAACTTGGCTGGAGGGAGGAACACCTTCGCCTGTTCTGTGTCCAGAATTAGACCCAGATACTCCAGGCGATGGGATGGAGAGACCGACGACTTCTGCAGGTTGAGTAACCAACCGAAGTCCTGCAGCGATGTCATTGTGATTCTCACATTCTCCTCCAGAGCCGAGATGGACTCCGCTCGCAGGAGCAGGTCATCTAGGTCGGCTACCACCGCAATGCCTCTCTGTCGGAGCAACGCCAAAACCGGGGCTAGCAGTTTTGTGAAAACTCGAGGTGCTGAAGCCAGGCCGAAGGGGAGTGTCACAAATTGAAAGTGGAGGTCTCCCACTGCAAAGCGCAGGAATCGCTGATGCCGTGGACGAATGGGTACATGGAGGTACGCATCCCTGATGTCCAGGGATGCCAGAAATTCCCCCTGACGAAGGGCGGCCACGACCGAGCGGATAGATTCCATCCGGAATTTCCTCGCCCTGACATACCGGTTCAGGGCCTTCAGGTCCAGTACTGGCTGAACCCCAGGTTCCCCTTTTTTGGGAACCACAAATAGATTCGAGTAGAAACCTCGAAACCTCTCTTCTGGACGCACTAGTGCTTGGACAGCCCCAAAAAGAGCCTCCCGGTGGTCCTGCGGGAACCCTAAGTTTGATGGGAAGAACCTGTCTGGGGGTAGAGTGTTGAAATCTATCCTGTACCCGGTGGACACCACTTCCCGGACCCAACGATCGGGAATGTGGGCCAGCCACCGGCCTGTGAACCCCAGAAGACGTCCCCCCACCCGAATCCCGGGTGGGGGCAACCCATCAGGCTGAGGAGGACTTGTCCTCCGGCTTTTCAGTTTTGCGCTGCCACTGCCGTTTTCCGGCCCCTGCAGCAACCTTACCGGGGCGGGTCCCTTTACCTGCTGCGCCCGGGGCGCGAAAAAAACTCTTCTGACCTGAGGGAGGGGGCCCCTGTCTCACGCCTGTGGGGTTCTGGAAGGAAGGTACTCTTACCTCCCGTGAAGTCCTTAATAATCTCATCCAAACGTGGACCAAATAGACATCCACCCTGAAAAGGGAGGTCAGCAAGCCCCTTTTTGGAAGCATGGTCACCGGATCAAGAACGCAACCAAAGTATCCGTCTGAGTATGACGGCAAAAATCGTTATTCTGGATAACATCGGCAGTAAATCAACGGCCGCATCACAAAGGTACTTGAACCCTTGGAGCAAAAACGTAGCCCTCTGTGGCGCATCCATCAGGCGACCGTTTTCCAGATCCTTCTGGAGCTCTTCCATACGCTCATACAGATGTTGAGCCGCCATGGCGGACGCCAGGGCTGGTCGCACGGCAGAGCTTGCCACCAGGAACAGCGACTTTAAAAGCGTTTCTGTTTTTCTATCAGCGGGATCCTTAAAAGAAGGGGTCCCTTCCAGAGGAATGGTCGTCGCCTTATTAAGGCGGGCTATCGGTGGGTCCACCACAGGTGATTCCCATTTTTTCAAAAAGCTTTCCTAAAAGGGATAGCGAGCAGCGAACCGTTTTGACAGCAAAGAAGAGTGCTGCGGGCGCTGCCATTCACGATAAAGAAAATGATCAAAAAAGTAATTGTAGGGGTAAGCCTTGGGGACCCTAGGGGGGTCTAGAGGACCCACACACATACGCAGCAGACTGCGATTCGCCATCCCGACCCAGTCTCAGCTTAGTGCGAATGCCAGTGATAATGGCGGCGACCAACACTTTTTCGCACGCAGCCGCCGCCCCCTGATCCTCTTCACCGTCCGATGGGCCCAGTTCCCCATCAGACAGGTCCACTGGGGTCCCTGAGACCCCTGAGACCATTTCTGGATCAGAATCCTCCCCTGATGAATAAAGAGGAGGAGGGGGACATTTCTTGGGGGCCTGTCGGGCAGCATCCGCCCTGGGGAGAAATTCCCGCCCGCAGCTGGTCCAAAAATGCCCCTTGCGGAGATTGCGCCTCCTCAGCAGGCTCAGCAGTGTAATCTGCCATCTCCCCTCAGTGACACTAAGAAAGATGATGAGGCACCCCCA
>BLSH010368246.1:141123-156600 GCA_018402905.1 Glandirana rugosa | reverse complement strand
ACCCCCACGGAGTAGTAGAAAGAATCACAGTGACTCCCCTCTACCGTCTAATGTGACGACTCGGACGACTCCCTCAGCAGGCTCAGCAGTGTAATCTGCCATCTCCCCTCAGTGACACTAAGAAAGATGATGAGGCACCCCCACACTGCCGCACACCACCGCCCCACAGTGCACTAGGGAAACCGGGAGGACTGCACCCACCGCCACCAGCACCCACGGGGAGCCCAGCTATACTTGCTGTTCCGCTGCCTGTAACCCTGGAGGATCGTCAGAAGAGCCACGCCGCTAGTTCTCCACCGTTCCACAGAGAAGGAAAAACGCTGCACACACGTGTATTGCACAGGCATGCAGTCAAAATGGCCGCCGTTAATGGCCGCCGAAAAACACCTTCAGGGAACGTGCAGTACCGCAAACGGCCGCTCTGAGAGCTAGAGGGAAAGCCCCAAAGGCCCAATATGTCTGCGGCTACGGCAAAATGGCGGCGGGCCACCGCAAAATGGCGGCCGATCACCGCATGGCGGCGAAAAAATGGTACGAACGGGGCTGGATGATTGGTGCGGTGCGGGGGGGAAGGGGGGTCATCGGTCCTCCTTTCCATCCCTAAAAAAAAGGGGGGAAAGGCAGGAACTCTCACTCACCACTCCGACGAGCGCCGTGGGTCGCCACCCAGTCGCAGACCTTCCGCCCCTTCTTGGGCGGTATGCTGCAGGCCAGAGAAATCGCCCTTCCCGAATCGCATCCAGGGCTGGGCTCAAGGGGGGATCACCCAAGGCCGCCCGCACGGAACAGGCACAATGCAGCGGGTCCCCATGCGTCGGGACTGGCTCGCATTGGTCGGCCAGGTCGGGGAAAGTACAGAGCCCATGGACTCTCTATGCCCCGACTGGCTTCTTGATAGCAGATCGATCTTGATAGAAGACAAAAAATTTAATTAAAAGAATGGTCACAAACAGGACCACAATTCTCCTACAGGGAAGCCAGGTCAACTCCTTGCAAATTAGGCATTTAGACTGGTTAGCTATTCTATGGAGGGGGTTTATGTGGGAAGAGAGGATGGCCCCATGGGAGGGGCCAGCTGTTTCTTTTCCCTGCCTAGTTAACTCCTAGTGAGACCAGCATAAACCCCACACGTAATGGAGAGCTACGTCTGTCAGTGAATGATAGGAGAAAATAAAATTGCTACAAAAATACAAGAAAAAAACTTTCTCTTGGTTGGGAAGGATAAACATAATAAAAATGGACATACTTCCAAAGTTGCTGTATGTATTCCAGACAGTCCCGGTGTATCCCCCTGCGGCATTAATCCGCAAATTGCGGTCGGCAGTAGGGGGATTCATTTGGGAACATAAATCCGCCCGACTTAAACGAGATATACTTGTTAGATCCAAACAAAAAGGGGGACTGGCCCTCCCGGATTTTACGAAATACATACAGGCGATAATTTAACTAGGATAGTAGACTGGTTTCATGGGATTAAACTTAAACAATGGGTTGGATTGGAGGAAGATATATTGGGCCTGAAATTGAGATCCATGCCGTGAGTTACACCAATAAATCATCCTAAAGTAGTAAACGTACCATCCTTGGTCCTTTCTACTTAGAAGGTATGGGATGTACTTGGTGGATGGGGAGATCCCCACACTGAGTACATTAAGAAGCGAAAAGGCAAACAAATGGATACAATGTCAACAACTGACAGCATATGTTTACTCATTGGAAAAATACTCTGAGAGAGTACCTACAGAATTTGAGAAAGTTCTCTTACAGGATCAAAAACCAGCTCATATGCTGTCAGAGTAATATAAAGAACTACTCTCTAAAGGCTTGGATAGAGAAGTAATGTATCTAAATAAATGGGAAGAAGAGATTGGGAGGACACTGTCCATACCACAATGGGAGAAAGCACTGACTCTAGTACATAAACTGTCTCCTTCAATCAAGCATCAAGAAAGGAATTACAAAATCATATCTAGATGGTATCAGTGTCCTGCCGATCTCCATAAGATAAGGGACAGCATCCCAGAAACATGCTGGAGGTTTAACAGAGCGGTAGGGAATGCGTCACATATTTGGTATTACTGTCCGGAGGTCTTCCAGCTCTGGACAGACATATTCGAGATATATAGAGAACTCTCTAACTCCACACTACAACCAGACATACTAATAGCGATATTATCAATTATTCCTGGCTCATTGAAGGCTATTAAGAGAGACATCTTGCGACATATGTTAACAGCAACAAGAACAATTATTGCCCGCTCTTGGTGAAAAGAGACGGCCCCCTCAATTACAGAATGAGTTTGTGAGATGGGTGAGATACGATTAATGGAGGAAACAACTAGTACCGAGATTGGCTCTAGAGAGCATTTTAGAAAGATATGTGATAAGTGGGATGATTACCACACCTCAGGATTACTATTGAAATACTTATAAGTAAAAATCTTCATGGGCCCATATATAGAATATATAGGTTTTTTTTTTTTTCTGCTTTCTCTTTTTGCTTGTTTCTACTTGAGTGAATGGTCTTTTGTGGGTTGGGGACACTATGGCCCTAGTTCTGGTAGGCCCAACAGATATGGGCAGTGCACAGAACAGGTATGTTAAGTAAGAAATGATAATACAGATTTAGACGGGTAGATTGTGCGGGATAGAAGGAGGACACGCATATTTTTTAGGATTGAAGGGGGCATTTTTTTGACTCTATAATCACTGTTTACTCCGTGAAATGTATCTTTGACGATGTAAACTGTACTCGCCTACCCATGATACTGTTATTGGACCCCTTCCCTGAATGTATGATGTAAAACAAATGTAATAAACATAAATTATAAACAAAATTAGTATAGATAAACTTGAGCTAAATATAAATAAGACTGCTGCACTTTTACTGCTCTTTGAATATGAGGAGGTGAAAATATGGTGCTCAAAATATAAAAGATATGCGCTGTCTCGTGAATCAATGTGAAATATTGTGAACAAACACAAAAATTACCACCATGTGATTAAGCAAACATAATAACATAATGTGAAAGCTAATTCATCTAAAACATATATACACAAATAAATAAATAAAAAAATTAAAAATTCAGCAAAAAAAAATATTTATATAAGGTCTATAAAAACTATATAAACATATAAAGTGTCCTGGTGTTTTCATTTCAATCAATGTTCAGATCTTTCAATAGAATCAGATAAACCACTTCCAGTGAAAAAATATTCAGTCCGTTTTTTGAAATGTTATTAAATGTGCAGCTTACCAGTTCCCAATGATCTCAAAGTTATAAGAGATCATATATCGCATAAGGTAAACAGATATGTGGATTCCTCCTGTATGTAAGCCTACCTCCTTTATGTATCAATCCAAGAGCCTCTTAATCAGCTTCCCACCCTGCACACTCCAGCCTGGGCTCGCTTGATGCTCTCCACTCGGTGTATGCGTGGGGTTTAAACATAGGGAAGACTCATTGCATAATACATTTAAAAACAGGTTTATTTGAGCTACAATAATAAACTTACAGCAACTACGATAAATTGAAGCAATAGAGAGGGTAATCCAACCAAGAGATCATCAACAAATATGGATCATCACATCACAGCTCCCATCTCCTTCCAACATGTTTCCCAATCAGGACCAGATTAACCACTTGACCACTGGGCACTTAAACCCCCTTAACAACAAGACCAATTTTCCACTTTCAGTGCTCTCACATTTCGAATGACCATGCAACACTGTACCCATATGAAATTTGCGTCCTTTTCTCACACAAATAGAGCTTTCTTTTGGTGGTATTTAATCAACGCTGGGTTTTTTATTTTTTGCGCTATAATTAAAAAAAGACCAAATTTTTTTTCCTTTTCTTCGTTTCTGTTATAATATTTTGCAAATTAGTAATTATTCTTCATAAATGTTGGCCAAAATGTATACTGCTACATATCTTTGGTTAAAAAAAAACACATTAGTGTATATTATTTGGTCTTTGTAAAGGTTATAGAGTCTACAAGCTATGGTGCCAATCACTGAATATTGATCACACCTGGTGTACTGACGGCCTATCTCATTTCTTGAGACCCTAACAAGCCAGGAAAGTACAAATACCCCCCAAATGACCCCTTTTTGGAAAGTAGACATCCCAAGGTATTTAGTAAGAGACATGGTGAATTTTTTGAAGTTGTAATTTTTTCCCACAATTCTTTTTTTTTTTTTTTTTTCACAACATTGTCATACGTTAACAGGTTATTTCTCACCCCCAGCATATGCACACCACAAATTACACCCCAAAACACATTCTACTACTCCTCCTGAGTATGGCGATACCACGTTTGAGACTTTTACACAGCCTGGCCACATACACAGGCCCAACATGCAGGGAGCACCATCAGGTGTTCTAGGAGCATAAATTACACATCTAATTTCTTGACTACCTCTTGCACTTTTGAAGGTCCTGGAGCACCAGGACAATGGAAACGCCCAAGAAATGACCCCATTTTGGAAAGCAAACACCCCAACGTATACTGTTTATACTCGAGTATAAGCTGAGTTTTTCAGAACATTTTTTATGCTGAAAAAGGCCCCCTCGGCTTATACTCGAGTCAGTGCCCCGCAGCCTCTGTGGGTGGTCTGAAAAGATGAGTAGATTCACGTTGCACAGAGTGCGCTGTTTCTAAGAGCCGCTCTGTGCTTAAAACTGTCAGCTAATTACATTGTAATGCAGAGAATGCAGAGAGAGCTGTCAGATCTGAACTTGATGTCGGGAGGTGGGCGGGACATGCAGGTGTTAGCTGTTCAGTCCCGCCCACCTCCAGTCTCAGTGAAAATCTGACAGCTCTCTCTGCATTCCAGTGTAATTAGCTCACAGTTTCATGCACAGAGTGGCTCTTAGAAGCAGCCTGCTCTGTGCATTGTGAATCTACCGTACTCATCTCTTCTGCCAGTGCCAGCCAGTACCATCCAGTGCCAATCAGTGCCACCTGCCAGTACCATCCAGGGCAGGTGGTGGGCAGGAGGTAATGGCTACAATACCTCTGTTCTGGCTACAATCCCTGTGTAATGGCTGAGTCCCTGTGTTCTAGCTACAATACTTGTGTTCTGGCTACAATCCCTGTTCAATGGCTACAATACCTGTGTAATGGCTGAGTCCCTGTGTAATGGCTACAATACCTGTGTTCTGGCTACAATCCCTGTGTAATGGCTACAATACCTGTGTAATGGCTGAGTCCCTGTGTAATGGCTACAATACCTGTGTAATGGCTACAATACCTGTGTTCTGACTACAATACCTTTGCAATGGCTCCCTGTCCCTGTGTTCTGACTGCTGCATTTCCCACCCTAGGCTTATACTCGAGTCAATAACTTTTCCCAGTTTTTTGTGGTAAAATTAGGTGCCTCGGCTTATATTCGGGTCGGCTTATACTCGAGTATATACGGTATTCTAGGAGGCATAATGATTCTTTTGAACATGTAATTTTTTCCACAAGTTTTTGGAAAATGTGGAAAGAAAATGAAAACGCATTTTTTTTTTTTACACAAAGTTGTCCATTTATACAATATTTCTAACACACAGCATGTACCTAGCAAAAATGACACCCAAAATATATTCTGCGACTCCTCCCGAGTATGGCAATACCACACGTGTGACACTTTTACACAGCCTGGACACATACAGAGGCCCAACATGTAGGGAGCACCGTCAGGTGTTCTAGGGGCATACATTTCAAATCTAATTTGACTATCTTTTACACTATTGCAAGGCACTGTAGTGGCATGGATGGGCAGTATAGTGGCATGGATGGGCACTGTAGTGGCAGGGTTGGGCACTGTAGTGGCACGGATGGGCAGTATAGTGGCACAGATGGACAGTGTAGTGGCATGGATGGACACTGTAGTGGCACGGATGGGCACTGTAGTGGCACGGTTGGGCAGTGTAGAGGCACAGATGGAAACTGTAGTGGCATGGATGGGCACTGTAGTGGCATGAATGTGTCACGGATGAGAACTGATGTGGTATGGATGAGCATGGATGGGGATGAATGAGCCGTGGATGGGGATGGATGAGCACGGAAGTGGATGACTGAGCATGGATGGGGATGGATGAGCATGGATGAGGATGACTGAGCATGGATGGGTATGGATGAGCATGGATGGGGATGACTGAGCATGGATGGGTGGGTGAGCACGGCTGGATGGGTGAGCATGGATGAATGGATGGCTGGGTGAGCATGGATGGATGGCTGAGCATGGATGGGTGAGCACGGCTGGGTGGGTGAGCATGGATGGATGGCTGGGTGGGCATGAATGGATGGCTGGGTGAGCACGGCTGGGTGGCTGAGCATGGATGGGTGAGCACGGCTGGGTGGGTGAGCATGGATGGATGGCTGGGTGGGCATGAATGGATGGCTGGGTGAGCACGGCTGGGTGGGTGAGCATGGATGGGTGAGCATGGCTGGGTGAGCATGGCTGGGTGGGTGAGCATGGATGGATGGCTGGGTGAGCATGGATGGGGTGAGGATGGCTGGGTGGGTGAGCATGGATGGGGTGAGGATGGCTGGGTGGGTGAGCATGGATGGGGTGAAGATGGCTGGGTGGGTGAGCATGGATGGGGTGAGGATGGCTGAGTGGGTGGTGAGGCTGGATGGATGGTGGGGGTTGCAGCTTGTCACTTAGCAGCGCTGTGGGCACTACACTTCGCTCACAGAGCTGCAGCACGTCATCTTTCCCCCCTCTTCTCTCACAATGCACCGATCAGTGTGGAGAGGGGAGAGAAAAGCAGGCACTTCCGCCGGCTTGTTTACATGTGATCACTCCGTCATTTGATGGAGCGATCACGTTGTAAAAGGCCGCTCACAGCGGCCATTCACCGCGACCCGTGATCCAGGGGACCCGGCGGTCACGGATGTTCCTGTGTGCGCGCCCCAGGGAATCGTGTTCATGGGAAGACATCACTGTACGTCCTCACAGAATTAAGCAATCGCTCTGTAGCCGTCATTTGACTATAGGGCGGTTGTTAAGTGGTTAAGAGCATCATGGGCCTGGTGCTGAGGATTTTGGTGGGCCTTTTTTGGGAATAACTAAAATGAAAACCCAAACAATTTTTGTTAAAATAAATAAAATATTAAAACAAATTAAATTAAATTAAATAGAGATGGGGGTAAGGGTGGCTGGGAGAGGGGGGCTGAAAGAGAGGTGGGAGAGAGTGGGTGCCTCTGGGTAGCTTAAGTAAAGTAATAATGTGGCTCTTGTAGCATTCCATGGCAAACTGTGGGTGGGTCCACTATGGGGCAAGAGTAGGAGAGGCTTAAACGCATAGTTAAACAAAACAAAGTACTTCTTGTATTCAGTATATAAAATATACTGAAATTGCCACCTTGCAAGCCAGATTCTCAGGGACATATAAAAACCTCAGCACAATCATTATTTTAAAAATGAAACACTGCCATTACTTATGATTTTATGTACACTGAAAATAAAGAGCTAACACTCCAAACTGTAATCCTTTCTGTTACCTCTGGACATCCCCCTTCCCTTATATGCTCACCTTTGCAGTACAGACTGATGGCAGGTTCAGTGACAGTGGCAGGCAGGGCATGTTTGTTGTTGATATACCTATGAATATGTCCCACGATTTACATATCAATGCCACCTGCCACCAATACTGGGACAAGGCCATCCAGTGCCCAAGGCAAATATACCAGGCTGCAACCCCCTACACACACACACACACACACACACACACACCATAGAGAAAGGGGAAGGGTTGGCAAGTGGGTGTTAGGGTTGGTAAGGTGGGGTGTATGAGGTGGAAGGTAGGTGCTGTCACCTGGAGGGTGAGCGATGCATGGCGCAAAGGCAGTGTGATGAAATAGGGTGGGAGGAGATGGATAGGAGGGAAGTTCTGGAAAAGGTAAAAGATGGGTAGACTGGAGGTAGCATATGAGGAGAAGAGGTTTGCATTCAGAGGTGCTGTGATCTGTAAAGTGAAGTAGTTGGTAGAGAGGCACAGTGACCAGCGAGAGGTGGGCGGGAGATGCTGTAACTGTGTAGAGAAGGTGAGTTGGTATGGGGGGGTTATGGTGGCAGGAAGCCGCTGTGACTAGGAGAGGGGGTGGACTGTGATGAAAATGGGGTTGGAGGGACGTGTTGTGCTTATGGGACCTTGTCAATGTTACCTACATTGAAGCTACTTCATCCAGGGGTATATTTTTCAATGTTAACATTAGCTTCCTCCAGAGGTATATTTTACAATGTTACCACAAGCTATCACCAGAGGTATATTTTACAATATCACCACTAGCTTCCTCCAAAGGTATATTTTACAATGTTACCACTAGTTTCCTCCAGAGGTATATTTTACAATGTTACCACTAGCTTTCTCCAGAGGTATATTTTACAATGTTACCACTAGCTTCCACCAGAGGTGTATTTTATAATGTTACCACTAGCTTCCTTTAGAGGTATATTTTACAATGTTACCACTAGTTTCCTCCAGAGGTATATTTTACAATGTTACCACTAGCTTCCACCGGAGGTGTATTTTATTATGTTACCACTAGCTTCCACCGGAGGTGTATTTTATTATGTTACCACTAGCTTCCTTTAGAGGTATATTTTACAATGTTACCACTAGCTTTCTCCAGAGCTATATTTTGCTCAGCAGACTCCTGACTCAAGGAGCTCCTGCTCCAGATCCAGAGAATGCCGGCAAATCCACTACCCTCTCCTGCAGTAATTAGTGCTTCTGCTCAGCCTGGACCAGTGGTAGAGCTTGGTGTTGCCCCACCTGCTTTGATATCACTACCTGCACTGGGCCTAAAGTGTGGGAAAGGGTTCAGTGGGTGTGTGTATCGGTTTCATTTCTGGAGAGCCAGTGACTCTATGCTGCCAGCTGCCTAAACTCATGTCACAGCTGCTGTCAGCACACCTTTGTCAGGGAGCTTGCTATCAGTAGACACCATTAACAAAATGTGTTTGGGCACATTGTTCTCCTCCTTGCACAATTTAGCTGCACAGTGCAGGGACTGATATTGCAGCAGGCAGCCTGCAGTAGTCATGGGACCCCATATAGAATGACAGGGCCCCCTCAGCTCATTGCCCTGTGGCTCCCCTCTGCTTTGGTTAGCTATGGCATATACAGTATAGCTATGGTTGGGGGGGTGGGGGAGATTTGTTAAAGCTGGCCATACATGGATCAAAATTTGCCCAGTTCAGCAGGGACTGGGCGAATTTCAATTCATGCATACTGTACAGGCTAGCTTGTTCTACACAAATTGATCTATCGATCGTCTTGTGTGCAGTCAGCCTGTCAGGTTTTTCCCAAATGACCAGTGCCACCAGCTATAGCCAGCAGCACTCATCATTGTATTCTGATGGCAGGGGATGCTTCCCACCAGCAGAATATAAAAGCATAGCAGGAGTGATTGTGTGGATGGGGGAACTAGCTCTTTTATTTTTAATTCAACATGCAGGTTGAATGAAAAAAAAAGAGTAATGGCCTGCCTTACACTCACTATAAAGATAATCAATTCATTGGGAATGAGGAACTTTGTCTTTGACACAGCTGCAAGCACTTGGGGTCCGTTTACACCAGTGAGGGTGCATTATGGTTCATTTGATGCATGCCCTCTGTTATGTGCAATTAGTGAAATGCTTTGCATTGTTTAATTTTTGCTTTTTTTTTTTTTCCAATAAGAGTTTACTGTAAACGTAAAGAAAATACAATCAATTTCACATCGTAACATCAAAACAGATACATAAGTATTCGATGTCTTTTTTCCATTGTCTGTCATCAAATTTTTCCATATTGATTCAAATACATCGGTTTATTTCCAAGCTAGGTTAAATCCTTAAATCGATAAATCGTTACTTCAGATATGTTAGTATCTTCTAGGGTGTTTCCTTTCCCCTTTTGTTAAAGGAAAGAAAAAAGGAAAGAAAAGGGTTTTAACATTTCTAATTTTTAATGTGTGGTGTTGTCTCGGAATTCGGTTCATGTTTAGGGGATTAAAGTGGTTTATGTCATAACATCGCTATAATCTTTTGACATTTTGAAGATGTACCACTTATCCCAAATTCTGTGATATTGGTGTATGTTTTCTCTCTTAATAGCTAAAGTTTCTTCCATATTGTGAATTGTATTCATTTTTAGCATCCATTCTTCAATGGTTGGAATTTTGGGTGTCCTCCAGTATATTGGTATTAATGTCTTTGCTGCATTCAACATGTGTCTCATTAGAGATCTTTTATATTTCTTGTATGTCAGGTTGTTGATATGTAATAGACATAGAGCCGCATCGAATTTAATATTTGTTTCAGTAATTTTAACTATCCAATCAGTGACCTCTTTCCAAAATTTCTGTATCTCAGGGCAAGACCACCAAATGTGAGCAAGAGTGCCAACTTCTTTATTGCATCTCCAGCATTTATCTGATTCTGTAATATTCAATTTTTTCAACTTCGTTGGTGTCATGTACCAATGATTCCGAATTTTGAAAGATGTTTCCTGCATTCTGGTGCTTATTGAGCATTTGTGTGTAAAAACACATGCCTTCTTCCATTGTGATTCTGAAATTGTAATTTTTAGTTCTTTTTCCCACATCTGTTTATATTTGTCAGTGAATTCAGAGTTAGGCTGAGAGATCAGTTTATATATTAGTGAGGTAGCTCCTCTTATGGGTGCTTGGTCGAGGCAAATCTTTTCAACATTTGTAAGGGGTCTTGCCATAAGATCTTTGTCTTTATTGTTTCTAATGAAATTATGTATTTGTATGTATGTCCACATGTTTAGAGAATCGTCTACTATTTTTGTTTGTAGTTGTTGTAGGGAAAGTAATTTGTTGTCCTTCAGACAGTCATGTGCTAGTAAGTGTGTGTTTTTTTTTTGTTCTTAGGTGTTTTATTTTTTCAGAACCCG
This sequence comes from Glandirana rugosa, assembly GCA_018402905.1. NCBI lineage: Eukaryota > Metazoa > Chordata > Amphibia > Anura > Ranidae > Glandirana > Glandirana rugosa. The sequence continues at coordinate 145,696 of BLSH010368246.1, read as the reverse complement.
GTGGAAACTCAGGATTCCCTGCTATCGCTGTTAGTGGGCTAGTGATCGATGATATGTGATGAGATAAAGCCGTTTTTTGAAATATTTTTAAGGTTGTATTTATTAATGGGTGGTTTCTAATCTTGTGGGGGAAGAATCTGGGTTTCGTCCAGGGTAGAAATTTTATGGCTATGTTAGGGTCCAAAACTTCTAGGTTGACCCAGTCTTTGATATCTGAGTGGCAATGCCAATCGATCACCCTTGTGATGTGTGTTGCATAGTAGTATTTTTTGAAATCTGGGAGACCTATGCCTCCTTTATCTTTGGGTAGTTTAAGCTGCTTTAATTGAATTCTGGACCTTTTATGAGCCCATAGGAAGTTTGATTTGGCTTTAGTGAGTTTTCTGAAGAAGTCTTGGGGTATATCAATCGGGAATGCGTGAAACATATAGAGTAGTCTGGGGAGTACAGTCATTTTTAATATGGCGGCTCTTCCAAACCAAGAAAATTGTTTTTGATTCCAATTCTTCAGATCGCTTTCAATTTTTTTAAGTATTGTGAGAAAATTGTGTTGGTAGAGATCCTTAATATTTCTAGTTAATCTAATTCCTAGATATTTAAGGGAGTTTTCTTCCCATCTGTATGGGCAATTACGTTTAGTAAGTGCTTCTATATTCTTTGGCAGTGAAATGTTCATAGCTTCCGATTTGCTGTTATTTATTTTGAAATTTGAGATGTATCTGAATTGTCGGAATACCTCATTGAGGTTCGGAATGGAGATGTGTGGTTGAGTAATAAAAAACAGCAGGTCGTCCGCATATGCTGCTATTTTGAATTCTCTGTGGTGTATGTTAGGTCCATGTATATTTTTGTTTTTATTAATTGTTCTTATTAAGGGTTCTAAAGTTAAGATAAACAGAAGGGGGGATAGTGGGCATCCCTGTCTGGTGCCATTTTGGATTTGTATGGGTTCTGATAGTTGATTGTTTATTTTAATTTTTGCTGTAGGGTTGTTGTATATAGATTTTATCCAAGTCATCATCTTTTCACCAAAGCCTATGTATTCGCAAGTGGCAAAGATATAATCCCATGCCACTCTATCGAATGCCTTCTCCGCATCTGTTGACAGGAGAAGGCACTCGATTTTCTCTGTGTGAATGTTATGTATTAAATTTAGAGATTTGATAATATTATCTTTTGCCTCACGACCTGGCATGAAGCCTACTTGTTCAGGTCCTATTATTTTGGATAGTAGGGGTCTTAATCTGTTAGCTAGAATCTTGGTTAACAGTTTTAAATCTAAGTTTAATAGAGATATTGGCCTATAATTGGTACATTTTTTTTGGTCTTTGTCTGGTTTTGGGATGACAGTAATTTGTGCTGATAGAAAGTCTTGGGAAGTTGAACCATGTTTGTTGAGGTAGTTGAGGGCTTCTGAAAGTGGTTGGGCTAATAAAGATTCAAAAGTTTTGTAATATTGAGATGTCAAGCCATCTGGTCCTGGGCTTTTGCCCGTTTTGAGGTTTTGTATAGCTTCTGTAATCTCTAGTAATGAAATATCTTTTTCTAAATTTTGTATTTCCTTGTCAGTAATCTTAGGTAGATTACTATGATGCAGGAAGTCCTTGATTAGTGTTGCTCTGGGTGTTGTAGATTTTATATTTTTATTTTGCTGTGGAATGTTATATAATTGTGAGTAATATTCTTGGAAAATTTTTGCTATTTTGGTTGTATCAAAGAGTTCTAGGCCTTTGGGGTCCTGAATGCTGTGTATGGTGTTAGCCATTTTGGTATCATTTAGAGCTTTAGCTAGTAATTTGCTGTTTTTATCTCCAAATTCATAGTATATTGATTTTTTAAGGAATAGAGCTCTTCTAGTTTTTTTGTTTAGAAAAGATTGGAGCTCTTTTCTCGCGTTGATAAGGTGCTGCTCTATTGCTATCGCCTGTGATTGTTTATGTGATCTTTCTAGCTGGTTAATTTTTGTTATTAGCGTGGTGATTTGTATTTCTCTTTCTTTTTTCTTTCTTGCTCCCCATTTAATAAATTCACCTCTTAATACACTTTTATGCGCTTCCCATATTGTGAGGGGTGTAGTGTCTTTAGTGGTGTTTGTTTGGAAATAAATGGAGATGGTCGATTTTATTTGAGCTAGGATTTCGGGGTCTGTCAAGAGAGAGGGGTTTAGTCTCCAATTGAATATTTTTGCATCCTGTTTCTTTGTGGCAAGATGTATTGATAAGGGTGCATGATCAGAGATCAGAATGTTCCCTATTTTGGCTGATTGTAAGTCCGGCAGGTCTCTTTGAGATATAAACAGGTAATCGATTCTAGTATATTTTTTATGAGGGTTTGAGAAAAAGGTGAAGTCTTTCTCCTTGGGATTAAGCAGTCTCCATGTGTCAATTAAAGATAGAGATTGAAGTTGTGTTTTGATTTTTTTTAAGATGTGGTATGCTATGCTTGTTTTGCCCGATGGTGTATCCTGTAGTGGGTTTAAAGGTATATTGAAGTCGCCTCCAACAATTATGCGGCCCGTAGCGAAACTTTTAAGTTCATCAATTACTTTGTTACAGAATGAGGTGTGTGCTTTGTTCGGAAAATAGACATTCGCTATAGTTGTTGGGATGCCTGACATTGTGCCTTTTATAAAGAGAAATCTACCTTCTGGATCAGACAGGGTATGTTCTGTTCTAAAGGTAGAGTCTTTACTCAGTAGAATCGTTACACCTTTGGTTTTAGCCAGCGGATTGGTAGCGTGGTATGCCTTAATAAAGAAGTTGTTAGTCATTTTTGGGATTGCTGTCCCTTTAAAGTGTGTTTCCTGTAGGAGGACTATTTGGGGATGGATCTTTTTGAGTTCATTCAGTATTTTATGTCTTTTTTCAGGGGTTCCGAGACCATTGATATTATGTGATATGATCGTAGGATTTTTCCCTAGGTTGGAGTATGCCATGTTTCTTATTGATTGTTAGAAGTATGTAAATGGGGGATGAAATGAAGAGATATAGGGGGTGTGTAAAGTTAGTAAAAAGGGGAAATCTGGGGTAAGGAGCTTCTTTGAAGTCACTATCTCTAGAGTTGATTATTGGTCAACTGAGAAGTGTTTTATGTTTAGAATGTAATATTATTGTAGTTAGATGGTTGCTAGTGTTTTCTTTTGGGGTTGTGGAGGGGCTTTCTCTGCGAGTTCTTGTGGATGGTTTAAAGGAGATTCTTGTTTTTGGTGTGTTTGTGAGAGTGTATCCCATGATGAGGTCACCCCACAGTCTATCTGATAGTTTTTGGTAATGTGTTTGTTTTGGGGATTATGTTTGGTAGGGTCATTTTACGGTTAGTTTCTATTGTGTAATCTTAACTAGGTTCACAATCTAAAGTCGTAATGCCCTTTACTTGCAATAACAGAGATAAGGCTAATAGATTGTGAAACAATAAACCATGTAACCTTAGACAGAACGTGTAAACGTAACATATTAACATATAACTTCGATTGATATACTTAATACCTTATGGGAGGTCCGTCCTATAAATCTATATTCCCCTCATAATGTGTTGACTTGAACTGATTATTGTTGAGTAAGAATTTGTTTTCTTAGTAGGTTTGTTTACCATCTTTGATATATTTAGACCTCAGATATCTTCTAACAACTCTTATCAGAGATATCTGATATTTTGTGGACGGAACTCCCATATTGGTCATTATGTCAATTCTGTGTGACTAAATCTTCAATATTGAGTCCAAATATTTTAACGAGAGATAAAGAGGGTCTCTTGAGCATATATAAAAAAAAAAAAAAAAAAAACCCCTTCGGGACTTCCTCTCTCCTCTCCCTCCTCTCCTCCCCTCTTTCCACCTCTCAAAGGGGGGATGTGGGGGGAGCTCCTATTCTTGAGTTATAGAATGTGTAGTCCTATGGAGGTTTCCCTTCCGGCCATGCCAATAGGTGGTTAGGTCTTAATTTCTTTATGAGTCAATCATGGCCTTGTTGGTAAGTCTGTCTTCTTTGTCCAATATTTGGTTTCTTCAGGGTAAATGCAGGTAGAATTTGATTTGTCGGTATTTTACTTGTACATTTATGATGGAAGTTTTGTTGTCTAAGGTGGTTAGTTTTGCTGTCTGTTGTCTCTGGTCCTTGGAGTTTTGGGCGCAGGTGTACCAGAATTTTGGCTCTCATTGTACTTCTGTTTTTTCCCCTTAGGATAGGGGGATTTATTAGGGGAGTTTCCTGTAGTGGTCCCTGGTGTTGGTATTGGTGGTGGTAGACGGAACTCTTGGTACCATTCAGGTAGATCAATTAGTTCGCTTTGGATTGCTTCACAGAAAAATGGAATATCTTCTGGTGTACGGAGGAGTATTTGCTTGTTGTCTACAGTTATCTGCACCGCAAATGGAAATTTCCATCTGTACTGGATTTTTTTCTCCTTAAGTATATCTAGCAGCGGTTTTATTGCTCTCCTATTTTTCAGGGTAATTGGTGAAAGATCTTGAAAGAGTTGGATTGTTGCTCCATTAAAGAGTATTTGTTCATTTTGCCTGGCTTTCCTCAATATTTCTTCTTTTAGGGGAAAGTTATCAAGGCAGCAGATAATGTCT
>BLSH010368246.1:119707-141113 GCA_018402905.1 Glandirana rugosa | reverse complement strand
GTGACTATAATCTCTTCTTTTGTAGTCCATGTTAATTTCAATTTCCGGGTTTTGTTCTTTATTCTTTGACTTATATGGTTATTTGTTCTTGGTAATTTTGATAAACTTATCTTCTCATACTGTCTGGTAATTGTGGGACAGTATCCAGTGGTGTGTCAGATTTGTATGATTGTCCCTTAAATAAGTTATACCCGTTTGGCGTTTCTTGTTCAAGTGTTTGTTCGAGTGTTTGTTCTATGGTCGCGAGTGACTGTCCGAGGAGGACGGGTCTATATCGTCTGTAAAAGTTTTTGGTTTGTGTTTTTTCGTCCTTATACTGCTTGTTTGTAGGTTGAGTTAGTGGTTGGTCACGGCTAGTTGATGGTCTCATTGGTCCATCAGATGCGGCCAGTGATTCCTCATCAAAATCCTCCTCATCAGTGTATTCCTGTGTTGGATGTTTGTTCGTCATATTCCTGCTTTTTTGTGTTTGGTTTTTGAAAATGTCTGCTATATCTGGGCAGGAGGAGCCTGTCAGTGAGCGCTGGTATCTTGTTTGTGAGCTTGTTTGTGAACTTGTTCTTTGCGGTTTGCCCATATTGAATAAATTCCCTGTTAGTATGTTTAGACTGTGTGGTGACCTATGACAGGGTGTTAATGGTCTGTCATACTCTTCTATTCAAATAGTTTTAATGGTTCTTGTTTATTGGTATATTCAGTTTCTTATTTCTTGTTTTGGGCCTTTAACTTTAATTGTACCTGATGTTTTCTTCTCTAATATCAGTGGCATTCATTGAGAGTACCAAGATGGCTTCCTCAGTATTTCAGTTGGTATATCTCTTGGGTGTGCCAAGATGGCCGCCGTTTGCGGTAACTTCCGGTTTTATAAAAAGGTGATTCTAGGACTCTTCTCTGCTAAATAATGCCTTTTAGGTGTTTGATCGCTAGAGAGGGTTCGTCTGGAATCTCTGTGGTTTGGTCAGGGTGTGTGTAAGCCCGTCCTTTAGCAGCTGAGAGATGTCCGGGCGTAGGCCTCAGTAGGCCTTCAGTGAGCCTGGGGCCTCTAGTATGTCCCGGCCGCCGGGAGGTTTAGCGAGTCAGAACTATTGGCGTGTTTGTTGGCTGGCCCTTTAGTCTGAAAGTGCGGTAGGTATGTGGAGGGTTTTGGGGAGGCTTTTGCCCGCTGGCTTACCGGTTTTCTTGCTGGTGCTCCGGCGCCGCGGCAGCCCGTTCTCTCGCCCTCCCTCTCCTTGATCCGCCGCCCGTATGGCTCGAGAATATACTCGTTAGAGAGGTGATTGTCTGCTGCGATCGTGGATGGGATGGATTCGTCTCCTTTTTTCGTTTTCTGGAGTAGATTTCGGTGGATAATGTGGTGTGTGTCCGGAGCTCGCCTGAGACACGTCCTTCGCCTCGAGCCGCAAGCCACGCCCCCCTGCTTTTTTTAAATCTAGTCAAAATTAATGAAAGACAATTCATTGCACTATATGTGATATCATGATGTGTGTTGTGCTGCAATAAAAATGTAGACATGCAGCATTTTTACACCACACACCAAAGCTCCTGCATGTTGTGAATAATTCACATACAGAGTAATTGTTTTCTCCCTATACTTATGGTGAGTCTTCATCCTTCTTCCTAAAGGTAAAAAAAAATGTACAAAGCTTGCTAATATAGTAAGGGAGGAATGCACTTAAAATTTGCTGGAAGATGTTCATGATTTTTTTCCCTCATATCTTTACTATGGTGATCATTCATTCTTGCTGTCATCTTTTCAGCTAGAAGATGTTTGAAATTGGGACGTCAAACAATCTCATGGTTCGGAAGAGCCGCAATTTTAAAAGTGACTGTCCTGCACAGATTTCTGTACCTGTTCCATGCCCTACCAAATGATATATCTTTGTGCTTCTTCAAAAAACAAACTACTAGGGATGCTGTTCGTGTTCGGATCGAACGTATGTTCGATCCGCACATCTGCTGTTCGCTAGTTCGGGTGTTCCAGAACATTATGGGGCGTTCGTGGTAATTTTCGCGCCCCATAATGTTTTAAAATGGCAGCAGAATGCTGCCCACTGATTGGTCAAAGCATGCACATGACCTGCATGCTTTGGCCAATCAGCGAGCGGCCTGCTGTGAGAGCTTTGATTGGCTAATAAACTGCACAGCAGTCTCAATCCACGCCCCACACTATATAAAGCCGCTTGTACAGCGGCTCTATGATACTGTGTCGGTGTTGCATGAAGTTGATAGAGAGAGAGCGTAGGTTCCTGTATACAGGCATTTTAGATAGCTAGATTTAAAAAAAAACTGTCAAAAATAGACAAAAAATAGATAGCTAACTAGATAGATAGTTAGACATCTAAAATACATCTGTCAGTTAATGCAGACAGGTTAGTGTAGGGAAAAAAAAAAGATAAAAAAAAAAATATATATATATATATTTACAGTCTAGTGTATATATATATATATATATATATATATATATACACATACACAGTCTAATATATATATATGTATATATACGCACAGTGTGCTATATATCAGTGTACACTGTACATATGGTATATAGTCCACTTGACGTGGTGTATAAAAATATATACAGCCTAGTATATATATATATATATATATATATATATATATATATATATACACACACACAGTGTATTGAGCGTGCACTATATATCTGATTCTGTACCTAAGGTATATAGTCCACTTGACGTGGTGTATAAAAATATATACAGCCTGGTATATATATATATATATACACACACTGTGTATTGAGTGTGCACTATATATCGGTGCATTTGGGGGTGTACGGTACATAGTACAGTGTAGTGCGGTGCTAAAAAAAAACCAAACATCATGTGAGGAAGGCCTCAAAGGAGAGGCAGATGCTCCCAGGCCACTAAAAGAGGGCAAGCAGCCTCTGTGTCTTCAGTGAAAGCTGGCAGACGTGGTGCATCCTCTGCAGGCGGGTCACGCTTGTCCTTTTTTTCTGCTGTTGGATGTGCTATTGAGCCACAACATGCAGAAGAGTTGGTGGACTGGATAACAATGCCGTCCTCTTCCTCCTCATCCTCTGTCACCCAGGCTCGTACAAGTTTGCCTTCCAACGCATCTGACAAAGTGGTCTATTCCACTGGATCCTTGTCCACAGTTACTCTTCTGTAGCCCCACCATCATGCACGGAGGAGTCACCTGAGTTGTTCAACCATAGTGTCGGTTACATGCTCATGGAGGATGCGCAGCAGTTTGAAGGCTCTGATGTTGGTTCCCAGGTTGGAGTAGCATGAGCCTAGAGACAGGGGGTGCCACAAAAGGAAAATAAACTAGCAGTCATGTTCCCCCAACTGCAGCATACTGCCAAGTTTGCTCCAGTGACGAGGAGGGAGGGAATGATGAGGACACGAACCGTACTTGGGTGCCTGAGAGAAGAGAGGAGGAAAGGGAGGAGACGGAGGCCCAACTCCAACAAGGCAGGATGTCCTCCAGGGGCCAGCTTAAGGGCAGCCACCCAATTGTATCAGCCCACAGAGCTCCACAGGTGCAGGGCGCTGATGCCTCCCCGCCGAATTCCAAAATTTCTTTGGTGTGGGCATTTTTCAGCACATGTGCAGTAGATCACACCGTTGCCATTTGCAATCTATGTCTGAAGCGGGTCAAGCGTGGCCAGGACTTGGGCACTACTATCTTGACAAGACATATGATGACCAGCCATGCAGTCCCTTGGTAAGAATACCTGAAGAACCCACACCAGAAAACAAGGCGGACTCCTCCTTGCTCCTCATCTGGGATCTCAACCCCTACTATACCTGCAGTCCTCTCCAAAACCTGCACTGAGAGGAATGAAGGTGTTGCAATGCGTGCCACAACTAGTACTTGCAGCCAGCAATCTGCTAGCAGTACACCACCAGGTGAATTTAGCAGGCAAATATCCCTACCCCAGTTGCTGAACCATAAAAAGAAATACAGTCCCAGCCATCCACATGCTCAACGCCTTAATGCTGGCTTGGCCAAATTACTAGCACTCCAACTGCTGCCTTTTCAGCTGGTAGACTCTGCGCCCTTTCGTAAATTTGTGGAAAAGTTGACTGTCCCACAGTGGCATATTCCCAAAAGAGATTTCTTTTCATGTAAGGCCATTCCAGCTCTCTACTGTCATGTGGAAGGCAATGTTTTGGCCTTGTTGAACAGTGCGGTCAGCAGCAGGGTTCATATTACCGCTGACTCATGGTCCAGCAGGCATGGTCAGGGACTTTACCTTTCCTTCACAGCGCACGGGGTAACTCTGCTGGCAGCTTGGAAGGATTAAGTACAGGGTTAAGTTTTGGAAATAGTTCCACCCCCACGCCTCCAAAAAGCTGGTGGTGATTTTTCCATATCTTCTGAAAAATTGTCCTCTGAACCTGCAGTGCTTCCTAAGCATTCAAGGGGCTATGCAAGCAGTCAGGCTAAAAGATGCCATGCGGTGCTTGAGTTAGTCTGTCTTGGGGACAGGAGCCAGACTGGGGAAGAGATTCTTTCAGCTCTGCGAGGGCAGGCTCCGTGGTGGTTGACGCCATGGCAGCTTTAGCCAGGAATAATTGTATGCGACAATGGCACCAACCTTCTCTCTGCCCTTCGACTGGGACAATTGACACATGTTCCATGCTTGGCACACATCTTGAATTTGGTGGTGCAGCATTTCTTGACCAGGTACCCAGGCTTACCAGATATCCTGAGGCAGGCCAGAAAAGTCTGTGGTCATTTCCGGCGTTCATACAATGCCAGTGCCCGGCTGGTTGACATCCAGTGGGAATTCCACCTGCCCAACAACCACCTCATTTCTGACATGCCCACCAGGTGGAACTCAACATTGGCAATGCTGCAGTGACTGCACGCACAGCAGCTGACCATCAATGAGTACCTCTGTGAGCATGGCACCAGGACAGGCTCAGCGGAGCTTGGCTTTTTTTTGCCACCTCAGTGGCTGATGATCAAGGATGCATGCACTGTCCTGTCACCATTTGAGGAGCCCACAAAGATGGTGAGCAGCGACAATGCATGCATCAGTGACAGTGTCCCACTAATATTCCTTCTGGAGCACACGCTGCATGGAATCATGGACAGGGCATTTGAGGCAGAACAGAGGGAGGAAGAGGAGGACTTCCTTTCCTCTCAAGGCCCCCTTTATGCAGAGAGCATTCCTGCAGAGCCCCCAAACACACGGGAGAAGGAGGAGGATTGTGTCAGCATGGATGTGGAGTATAATACGCAGCAGTCTTCAAGGGATCATGGCTTTCAGGCCCCAGAAACCCAAGGAGTTGTACGTGGCTGGGAGGAGGGAGATGCTGATAATGTCATCCTCATTGACCCAGAGGACACTCATGCCTCCTCAAACTTACGATGCATGGGCTCTCTGGTTCTGAAAAGCCTGCGAAAAGACCCTAGGATTCGTGGTATCAAGGAGAGGGATCATTACTGTCTGGCAACTCTTCTTGATCCACATTACAAGGGTAAAGTTGCAGAACTCATCCTGCCTGCACAGAGGGTCCAGAGGATGAAACATCTTCAGGATACCTTGAAGAAAAGTTTTGCAATGCCTTTCCAGACCCTGGGAGTTTACCATGTCCTGCTGCTGGCCCTGCTCAACGTGTTTCTGATGTTTCAGTCATTCAGAGGCAGAGTGGTGGAGAAGGTGGCCGGCTGAGCAATGCCTTTAAAAAAATTTGTCAGTCCTCTGCACCCAGGCTTGGTTCAAGCAACCATCGTCAGTGTCTGCATTATATGGTGCAGAAATATATAGGGGCAAGAGCAGACTTGGAGACCTTTCCAACTGAGCATCCACTTAGTTACTGGGTCTTGAGGATGGACCACTATCCGGAACTTGCTTAATATGCAATTGAGCTACTGGCCTGTCCTGCATCCAGCATGCTTTCTGAATGGACATTTAGTGCTGCTGAAGGGTTCATAACCGATCAAAGAGTGTGCCTGTCCACAGACTCGGTTAATAGGCTCACATTTATAAAAATGATTCAGTCCTAGATCAGCAGCTATCAAGCCCCTGATGCTAATGCAACTGATTAAATTTGCTAGGGATCTAGGATCCCTTGAAGACTGCCACTGCTCCTATTCCTCCTGTCCATAATCTAGAATTGTATGTTGTATTTAGGGCACCACCAACACCCAAGGCCCAATTTTTCTGCACCTGGTTTACAGGGGCATGCCATAACAATTTTTAAAATTATTTACAACATCAAGCCCAGTTCCTCCATTCAACAAGAGTAACTGCAAGGGGTTACAATGTTCTGGCACCACCAACACACAGGGCTCAATTTTTCACCACTTGGTTGACTGGGGGCTTTCGTCACAACTTGTAAACTAATTTACAACTTCAGGCCCAGTTCCTCCGTCCAACAAGAGTAACTGCAAGGGGTTACAGTGTTCTGGCACTGCCAACACACAAGGCCCAATTTTTGGCCACCTGTTTCACTGGTGGCTTTCGTCACAATTTGTAAACAAATTTACAACTTCAGGCCCAATTCCTCCGTCCAACAAGAGTAACTGCAATGGGTTACATTGTTCTGGCACCGCCAACACACAAGGCCCAATTTTTCACCACCTGTTTGACTGGGGGCTTTCGTCACAATTTGTAAACTAATTTACAACATCAGGCCCAGTTCCTCCATCCAACAAGAGTAACTGCAAGGGGTTACAGTGTTCTGGCACCGCCAACACACAATGCCCAATTTTTGGCCACCTGTTTGACTGGGGGCTTTCGTCACAATTTGTAAACTAATTTACAACTTCAGGACCAGTTCCTACATCCAACAAGAATAACTGCAAGGGGTTACAGTGTTCTGGCACCGCTAACACACAAGGCCCAATTTTTGGCTACCAGTTTGACTGGGGGCTTTCGTCACAATTTGTAAACTAATTTACAACTTCAGGCCCAGTACTTCCATCCAACAAGAGTAACTGCAAAGGCCTACAGTGTTCTGGCACTGCCAACACACAAGGCCCAATTTTTCTGTACCTGATTTACAGGGGCATGCCATAACAATTTTTAAAATAATTTACAACATCAGGCCCAGTTCCTCGTCCAACAAGAGTAACTGCAAGGGGTTACAGTGTTCTGCCACCGCCAGCACACAAGGCCCAATTTTTGGCCACCTGTTTGACTGGTGGCTTTCGTCACAATTTGTAAACTAATTTACAACTTCATGCCCAGTTCCTCCATCCAACAAAAGTAACTGCAAGGGGTTACAGTGTTTTGGCACCGCCAGCACCCAAGGCCCAATTTTACACCACCTCTTTGACTGGGGGATTTTATCACAATTTTTAAACTAATTTACAACAGCAGGGTCAGCGCCAAAGTAAACAAAAAAAATGACGTGCGGTTCCCTCCAAAATCCAAACCAGGCCCTTCAGGTCTGGTATGAAATTTAAGGGGAACCCCGTGCAAATGTTTTTTAAAAAATGATGTGTGGCTCCCCCCAAAATCCAAACCAGGCCCTTCAGGTCTGATATGGAATTTAAGGGGAACCCCGTGCCAAAATTAAAAAAAAAAATGATGTGCGGTTCCCACCAAAATCCAAACCAGGCCCTTCAGGTCTGGTATGGAATTTAAGGGGAACCCCGTGCCAAATCTAAAAAAAAAAATGGCGTGGGGTCCCCCCCAAAATCCAAACCAGACCCTTATCCAAGCACACAGCCCTGGCATGGCAGGAGGGGGTGGGGATGAGCAAACGCCCCCCCCCCCTCCGAACCATTCCAGGCCACATGCTCTCAACATGAGGAGGATGCTTTGAGGTTGCCCCCAAAGCACCTTGTCCCCATGTTGATGGGGAGAAGGGCCTCATCCCCACAACCCTGGCCGGTGGTTGTGGGGGTCTGCGGGCAGGGGGCTTATCAGAATCTGGAAGCCCCCTTTAATAGGGGACCCCTAGATGCCGACCCCCCCATGTGAATAGGTTTGGGGTACATTGTACCCCTACCCATTCACCAAAAGAGTGTAGTGTAAAAAAAAAACAATAGGCAGTTTTTGACAAGTCCTTCAATTTGTAAAATAGCTCTTTCTTCCTCCATCTTCTCCTGGCCTGGTCCTTCTTCTGATCTTCTTCTTCTTCTTTTAGTCATCTTGCTTCCTCTCTTTGTCTTCAATCTTCATCTTCTCTCTCTGTAGAGTATACAGCATTACAAATGATGTGTCCAGAATAGCAAAGTAATATGGATCAAATGGGTATAGTCATTGTAATACATCTCAAGAATGGCGGCATTTAATGAATGAGAAAACATAAAAGAAAATAATACATGACTTCCAATCTGTGCTTGTTCCCTCCTTTTCCCCCCTTCCCTGGGATTTCCATAAAGTATTATAAGGTGGATAAACCTTGTAGACTACCCAAGTTTATTATCGGGCTTACTAGGGTGCCTAAATCCTTTTTGCTCATATATGTGTCAAACATACTATGCCCTAAACCTAGGAGTTCATGTTCCTGTTAGACTTACATGAGCAGAAATCTGTCTCTAACCAGGTTACTTAGGCATTAGATTTTGCCATATAACATCAAACTTTTGAGATGCATTGCGGTGACGGTAAGCCAGCTGTTCTCTAAGGAGGGTGTTGTTGATGCAGTGTATCCATTGGGCTTTAATAGGCGAGGAATACGATATCCATAATCTTGCTATCAACTTCCTGGCTAGATATGGCAGTCTTGTGATCATGTAGTATATGCCTCTAGGGAACATCTCCTCATCTATAGCTCAAAAAACAAGCACACCAGTGGGGTAAAGGGGATAGGAAGTTTAGCTACTTCAGTAATGGTTTGAATGACCTCAGCCCAGTATCTTGCCAGTTTGGGACATCTCCAGGTCGTATGTATAAAGTCACCTGCGTGAACTGCACAAGCTACACCTTTGGGCAGAGAGGAGTGTCTCTTCTGCCTCAAGCAAACAGTTTGGACGGAGTATGATATGATCTATGAAGGATGAAGAGTTGAGAAAGTTTTTGGGAGGCAGAAACTAAGACTACTGGGAGGGATTCTAGTGCCATGTCCCACTGCTCATCGTCTATCTCTCCTATGTCTGTGACCCATGAAGACCTGCATTTAAGTAAGGAGAGATTTTGGATGGTTGACATAAGGACAGAGTACATCTGGGAAATTAGACCCTTACGGGAAGTGGCCCGTATAAGATTTTGCATCGTGGGGGAGGAGGATATAGAGAGGGGTGTCACTTGTGCTTGGGCTTGCAAGGCATGCCGAAGCTGAAGGTATTGATAAAATTGGCCATTAGTGAGCAAGAATTCATTACACAACTGTTCAAAAGTTTTTAAGGTGCCATTGGAGTATAATTGTTTCCATAAGGAGAACCCCTGTAGCTTATTAACTTCTGCGAAATTGGGATTGTGCCATAGTGGAGTAAACTCCATCATACCAGAAATAGACAGTGCCTGTTTAGTTGTTTTCCACACTGTTTTAAGCAAGTCCCCTGTAGGTTAAGAGTGAGGTATGCCCGGGAGATCCATTTCCAAGTGTGATATGGCTGGGAGCTCTGGAATAGTCCAGGACACCAACCGAGAAGCTGGATCCAACTTATCCTCAGCACCCCAGCCCGCGTACTGTTGCAGCTGCAAGGCAAGGAAATACATCTTGGGGTGAGGGACCGCCAGACCACCTGATCCTTACCATATTGGAGGGTATTTAGACTTATACGGGTCTGTCCCCTTCTCCATATAAGACAAACTAGGAAAAGGCCCAGTGGGATTTTCGCGCAGCACTATACACCCCAAAGTAATCAACAATTGTAATGAAGTACAAAAAATTATTTATTTGGATAAAACATCACAAAAACAAGTGACATAAAACCATAAGATGGTAATAAGAACCACTGAATACAGTCAATAACAATGCTAGGTGAAAGGCCCAGCCAGGTCTCAAGTATGACCTGTTGGTTGCTGGTGCACAAGACCGACATGTTTCGAAGTTTACTTTATTGGTTTAACTTCTTCTTCATGGAAAATTTCCCAGCACTGTTAATATGTTGGTTTTGTAAAGTAACAACAAGCATAAATACAATATAAGGTGTGCAAAATCATAACAGTGGTACAGTACAAAAAGAGTAAGTAAACAGACATACATGTGACAATCTGGCATGGACATGCGTTGTCTCCAAAAGGGGGGTCAGGCTCAAACAGGTGCATAAATGGCTTGTATCAGAGCATAGGGTCACTATGATGTAGATGAATATGTGCCACAAATGGATGCCTGCTGGGTGGATGTAACTTCAAGGCTGCAGGGGATAGCAACCCACAAGGGGGCCCGGCCAGGGCCAGTCTCCCCCTCGAGAACCAAAATGCAAACGGTAGATGTCCCAATACCTTACGGCTCTAAAATAAAAGATACCATCAAACACCGATATAGGGTACAACCAATAATAGTTGGAGCAGGGTGGTTGATACAAAGGTAAACGATGCATGTACTTACTGTCAATGGAGTGACCCCAGACCAAAGGGTGACACCAACCAAAATGGCCAGCAGTGGGCCTATGGAAGAGAACAAGACAGTAAAGAGAGGGGAGAGAGGTATAGGGCCTTCTGTGGGTAGGGCACATGCCCCAACCCTCTAAAGGCCAGAAAGGCTGGGTCAAAGGTAAGCACAAAAGCATCAAGGCATAAAGCTTACCAGTAAAGGAAAAGCAATGTAGCTGCAATATGGAGAACCACACCATCCAAGAAGAGAGAAAGCCTGTCATGTGACCGTAGTGGGCCAATACTGCTTATATGTGAAGACTGGCCAATCATAAACTGCAGGGTGTGTCTGCCAGCCAGGTGAAGATTAATAGCGTAGAGAGGAAAAGAGAGGGGAGAGGGAGATGGATGGGAACCAAGTCCCATATATCCTCCGAAAGTCCCATCCATCCCTGTACAGAGCCGCAGGGGGGAGGAGACTCCCCATCCAGATCAGTTCCGAGCCGGCGTCTGGTGCACGATAATATCACGTGACCCGCGCAACGGCGTCGGCGCATGCTCAGATGCAGCACAGAGGCCAATGGAAGGGGCGGGAGCAAAAGCTCCCTTTGTGCGGCAGACATAAGCCCCACTAGCTGCTGAGACAGCTGAGGGGCCTGCGTGTGCCGTGGGGAGGGGAAAACAGAACCCAGGCCAATAGAACGGGCCCAAAGCAGGAGCCAGCACCACTGATGCAGCCATGGATCCCCAACAAGGCACATAACCTCCCCCGCACATAGAGGAGGGGCAGGCAGGCACAAACAATTACATATGGTTATAGAAGCCATAAATATAAGTAGGGAAACAATAACAAGTCAAAAAGTAAAAAAAAGGGTAAAAAAAATGAATAAATGAGCACACTGATTATCTCATGGTGCAACCATATGAAAAACATATGAAAAATCAATTAAACTGAAGAACCAACTATACATCCAATCAGGTAACCCTGGAGACAACGTATGACCATTTACAAAAGTGGAAAATGAAAAAAAAAAAATCATATGACTCAAAAGCAAAAAAAGGGGCTGAGAACCAATGGGACTAATCTAGTAAATCACGGTCAAAATGTCCTGACTCAAAACCTGGGAGGTAGGGTTTGAAGTTCATAGCTCCATACAACCCTGGGGGGGCCGTGGCGTTCAAATTCGAAATCCACCTGAGTTCACGTTGTAACAACAATTTGTCTATGTCACCGCCCCGTGTATTCATATGTATACGGTCCAGGGCAACAAAGGTCACCTTGGGCATGAGGCCCTGATGTACCAGGCTAACATGTCGCCCTAAGGGAGTGTCAGCATTGCGTTTCTTCATATTGAGTATGTGGCTGCTCATCCGCCGGCGAAACTGCTGAATGGTCTTGCCGACGTAGAAAGAGCCACACCCACAATGCAAAAGGTAAATCACTGCTGTAGTCTGGCAATTCACAAAATATTTAGGTTTTAGTAACTGATGATTAGGGAGTGTATTTTTTTCTCGTGTCCATATAGCCACACATCGAGCACGTCCCACACCTGAACGTACCCTTGTAAGAACAGGGGTCACCACTGGTATGGGCCAAGTGCTCGCTGTGCAACAACATGTCTCCAATTGAAGTTGCTTCTCCATATAAGGTCCCAAAATTGGGAATCTATATGTTTAAACCATTTGCTCGAAATCCAAAATGGGTGTATTATGAAAAATATATAATAGCTGCAGGCCCACACCATCTGTCTAGGATGTAAGCATCCAGTGAGGGTAAACAGATCAATTGGCTGCACCTACAGAAATCAGGACCATAGGGATAAGTGAAAAAGATATATTTATTAAAGAAAATGACATGCAACCAATACCAGCACCAAAGACAATAAACAATCGAGGTGAATTGTAAAAGAAACAAGAAACCCAGTAAATGCCCTAACTATTACAAATACGGAGACACAGAATACTGGCAGAGAAAGGGGACAAGGGGAACAGAAGGCCAGCAGCAACAGGATGCAGGTCACAGGGAACAGGACTCTGGGTCAGGTACAGGAACAAGGACCAGAAGACAGAACAGGCTCAGGCAGAAACACGGCTTGCAGAGCAATACTGAAGCCCTGAACCTTTGTGAAGGTCGGGCTTATATACTCCCAGCCGATCATGTCAGGTGAAGCCTGATAATTAGTAAGTCCATCAGCTGGAAGACACCCGCTGGTGGCCACCAGAACTACACCCTCTGGTGCTGAAAGCAACATTGCCACCTGTAGGTGAGCCAAGTAGTAACACAGGCCCTGACAGTTCCCCCCTTAAGGAGTGGCCTCCGGATGCTCCATTCTGCCCTTGACCTGGCAGTTCATCTGGGTGTGGGAAAGTCCAGCAAAGTTTCCCCTTCGTGTCTGCGGATTCACTTTTCCGGCCAGAGTCTCTTTTAACGTGCTGGGCGGCGTGTCACCCAAGTCAGGTACTGGAATATACACCCCACCGCCAGAGTCTGGAAGTCTGAGTCCGGTATCAACAGCTAGCATGAAACCCGCGGAGGCAGACAACATGGGGGCATCAAGCTGGGGGAAAACAATGGCAAACTGGGTATCGGGCAGGCAAGCATTCACAGACACTGGATCAGCAGGTTCAGGGTCATCAGGCATGGGATCAGCAGGCACTGGGTCATCAGGCATGGGATTAGCAGGCACCAGGTCATCAGGCACTGGAGCAGCAGGCACCGGATCATCAGGCACTGGATCAGAGGGCACTGGTCATCAGGCACTGGATCGGTGGGTACCAGGTCATCAGGCACTGGATCAGCGGGCGATGGGTGATCAGGCACTGGATCAACAGACACTAGGTCATCAGGCACTGGAACAGCGGGCACTGGGTCATCAGGCACTGGATCAGCGGGCACCGGGTCATCAGGCACTGGATCAGCGGGCACTGGGTCATCAGGCACTGGGTCAGCGGGCACCAGGTCATCAGGCACTGGATCAGTGGGCACTGGGAAATCAGGCACTGGATCAGTGGGCACAGGGTCATCAGGCACAGGATCAGCAGGCATCGGGTCATCAGACTGGGCAGTAGGCACTGGATCAGCGGGTACCGGGTCATCAGGCACTGGATCAGTGGACGCTGGGTCATCAGGCACTGGATAAGCAGCCACCAGGTCATCAGGCACTGGATCAGCGGGTACCAGGTCATCAGGCACTGGATCAGCGGGCACTGGGTCATCAGGCACTGGATCATCAGGCTTAGCAGCGAGCACTGGGTCATCAGGCCAGGCAGCGGGCACCGAGTCATCAGCAGGCATCAGATCATTAGGCACTGGGTCATTGGGCACTGGGTCATCAGGCTGGGCAGCAGGCATCGGGTCATCAAGCACCAGATCAGCAGACACCGGGTTATCAGGCTGGGCAGTGGACACCGGGTCATCCATCACCTGGTCAGTGGGCACTGGATCATCATGCTTGGCAGCGAGCACCGGGTCATCAGGCTGGGCAGCAGGCATCGGGTCATCAGGCACCAGATCAGCAGACACCGGGTCATCGGGCTTGGCAGTGAGCACCAGGTCATCAGGCTGGGCAGCGGGCCCTGAGTCATCAGGCTGGGTAGAGGGTAGAGAGTCATCAGGCTGGGCAGCGGGCACCGAGTCATCAGCAAGCATTGGGTCATCAGGCACTGGGTCATCGGGCACTGGGTCATCAGGCTGAGCAGTGGGCATCGGGTCATCAGGCACCAGATCAGCAGACACCGGGTCATCAGGCTGGGCAGCAGGCACCGGGTCATCAGCAGGCACCAGGATGGTCCATAATTACCGGATCGGCAGGCTGGGCATCAGGAACTGGATCATCAGGCTGGGCATTGGGCATCAGATCATCAAGCTGGGTGTCGGGCACCAGAACAGCAGGCTGGGCATCAGGAACGGCAGCAGGCTGGGCAGCAGGCATGGCAGCAGGTACCAGAACAACAGGCTGGACAGCAGGCATGGCGGCGGGCACTGGAACAGCAGGTTTGGCAGTGGGTACTGGAACAGTAGGCTGGGCAGTGTTCATGGCAGCGGCACTGGAACAATAGGCTGGGCAGTGGATACTGGAACAGTAAGCTGGGCAGCAGGCACTGGAACAGCAGGCTGGGCAGCAAACACTTGAACAGTAGGCTGGGCAGCAGGCACTGGAACAGCAGGCTTAGCAGTGGGTACAAGAACAGTAGGCTGGGCAGCAGGCAGAGCAGCAGGCACGGCAGCGGGCACTGGAACAGCAGGCTGGGTGGAAGGCATGGCAGCAGGTACCGGAACAGGCTGGGCAGCAGGCATGGCAGCAGGCACTGGAATAGCAGGCTGGGCAGTGGGTACCGGAACAGTAGGCTGGGCAGCAGGCATGGCAGCGAGCACCGGAACAGCAGGCTGGGCAGCAGGTACTGGAACAGTAAGTTGGGCAGCAGGCATGGCAGTGGGCACCAGAACAGAAGGCTGGGCAGCAAAAACTTGAACAGTAGGCTGGGCAGCAGGTACGGCAGTGGGCACTGGAACAGCAGGCTGAGCAGCTGGTATTGGAACAGTAGGCTGGGCAGCGGGCACCGGAACAGCAGGCTGGGCATCAAGCACTTGAACAGTAGGCTTGGTATTAGAAGTAGAACCACCAGGCAGGGCATCAGGAACAGGATCAGTGAGGTCAAATTGATTAGCCAGCAAAAAGTCCATAGGGCCAAACTGGGTGGTAGACAGAGAACCAGTACAGTCAGGTGGGATAGCGACAGGCCGGTCAGAAGCAGAAGGTCCAATCTCCATGGGCTGAACCAAGGTGACAGGTATGGTGGCAGGATTGGATAGTGATATGAGTGTACGGGTTGGAAAAAACTTCAGTTACTTTTTAGGTTTAGCCACTGCAATTCTTTGTGCGGATGCAGGGCTGTAAGTAGTGGGTGCAGTGGTTGGAAGAGAGATAGCAGTACAGAGAGGAACTGGGAAGGGAGGAGGAGTTACAGAAGACGTTTTCTGGGGAGTTGCTATGGTCAATGGAGAGAGGGATCTCTGAACAAACTGGTGGCTAGTGGATGGATGCATGTCAGATACTGAGGACAGATCCGACCAAGCTTGGAGTAAAGGCTGAACAAATGTCAATTTACACTCTCCTTGTCTAACTAAAGAGTGTACTGCATTGATAAAATTTAACAGAGCTTTTTGTGAATACACAGAGTAATGTTCCAAAAAATAGCTTTTATCATCCTCTAATAGCCAGACAAGAGACATCACCTGAGAAACATTAAAGGGCGGATTATAATCATCACCGCCAGTAGGAGTGCTAGACAATGCCAACTCCGCACAGATCTGAATGAGGGGCTGAATTTCCTCAAACAAAAAGCTGCCTTGATTTACCAGAGAATGAGCCAGACAGATATATTCCAGCAATTGTTCCCTAGTCTGCTCTTTCAAGATTTGGCAACAATATTCCCTGTCTTCTTCTATAAGCAGAGCAAAATACACATCCTCCTCAGACTGCATCTTGCACCAATTAAGAAATGCCAAAACCGAATTTCCCAGGTACAGCTTATCTGATAGTATGGCTTCAGTATTATGTCAGGGATAAGCGAAAAAGATATATTTATTAAAGAAAACTACATGCATCCAATACCAGCACCAATGACAATAAACAAACAAGATGAATTGTAAAAGAAACAAGAAACCCAGTAAATGCCCTAACTAACTAACTATTACAAATAAGGAGACACACAACAGAATACCAGCAAAGAAAGGGGACAAGGGGAACAGAAGGCCAGCAGCAACAGGACGCAGGTCACAGGGAACAAGACTCTGGGTCAGGTATGGGAACAAGGACCAGATGACAGAACAGGCTCAGGCAGAAACACAGCTTGCAGAGCAATACTGAAGCCCTGAACCTTTGTGAAGGGCGGGCTTATATACTCGCAGCAGATCATGTCAGGTGCAGCCTGATAATTAGTAAGTCCATCTGCTGGGAGATACCTGCTGGTGGCCACCAGAACTACACCCTCTGGTGCTGAAAGCAACATTGCCACCTGTAGGTGAGCCAAGTAGTAACACAGGCCCTGACACCATCTTTATAAGGTTTACACTAGGGATGAACCGAACACCCCCCCGGTTTGGTTCGCACCAGAACATGCGAACAGACAAAAAGTTTGGGCGAACACCTTTAAAGTCTATGGGACCCGAGCATGAAAAATCAAAAGTGCAAATTTTAAAGGCTTATATGCAATGTTATTGCCCTAAAAAATTTTGGGGACCCGGTACTGCCCTAGGGGACATGTATCAATGAAAAAAAAACTTTTTAAATCAATAGTTTTTTCAGGTGCAGTGATTTTAATAATGCTTAAAGTGAAAAAAAAGAAAATTTCCTTTAAATATTGTGCCTGGGGGGTGTCCTTAGTCTGTGTGTAAAAGGGCGCATCTCTGTGAGGTGTAGAACATAGCCAGAGCAAAATTACATTTGCATAGGAAAAATTGTCATTTAAAATCGCGGCTGTAATGTATTGCTAGTTCCCCTGTGCGCCCCCCAGTCCAAACCAAGCTCTTCAGGTCTGGTTTGGATATTAAGGGGAACCCCAGGAAGGGAAATTTAAAAGAAATTTGACGTGGGGCTCCCCTAAAATCCAAACCAGACCCTTATCCGAGCATAAAAATGACTGTGAAAGGTTTCCTGCGCTGGGATATGCAAACTATCACAAATATAAGGAACACAAATATTTAAAATCTGAAAAAGAGACTGCCGCCCTCCTGAACTTTCCCTGCATAAGCAAGGTAAGCAATGAATATGACAGAAGTAGTTTTTGGAATTGGCGCTGTCTCAATGGTGTAAAATAAACTCAGTTAGTGCATTTGTGTGTATGTGTATTGATATAAAAGTGCAAAGTGCTAGAGTATTGACAGTATTTTACAGTGTCCGTAAAAGTCCGTAAATAAAAAACCGTTAAATATCAAAACCAATAAGTAACATAAAATCACTAGGGGTTAGTGCCTTATCAGAATGGATTCATAGTAAAACCATAAATGTGTATAAATAAATCAAAAAAGTGCAATATGTGGTCCGTAAAAAGTCCGTGAGAAGTCCGTAAAAGTCCGTAGAAATTATGTTAATCAGACTTAATCCGTAAGCATCCGTAAAAATTCCGTAAAGGTCAGTAGGAGTTTTGATGATCAGGTTCGGTATTTAATTTCAAACAAAAATATAGGTGACTTGTTGTAGAGACACTATATTGATATTGACAAAGACGTTTCAGAAATTGTAAAGTGACTTTGGTGCAAGATCCTGTTTCCACTAGATGAAGGTGACTTGTGCTCCCCGCTTGTGCCCGCACTTACCAGAGTCTCCTCACCCCTGCAGGGGTAACCCGCATGTGGTAAATGGGGTCTTTTCCTCGATTCCAGGTGTCCTTCAGTTCTTGCTCCTATTTGGTTCCTCCTGTCCGAGATCCCTAGGGCGCCATCCCGCTCTCCACCGATTCCAATTGGGAGAAAAGCAAAATAAAAGCGTCCTCCTACCTACAATAGTATCTACTCAAAATATTTGAATTTTACACTCCAATAGAAAACCTTCTCGTCCACATCCTTGTCATTTTCTGTCATTTCGTCATTTTTTATGAATGTAATGAATATTTACCTTAAAACCCTCTCGCCCACATCCCAACTTTTTAGAAAAACATTTTTTTTCCTCTAGAAATGAAGATTCTCTTTCCGCTTTTATGCATATGAACCTAATAGCCTTCTCGTCCACATCCTTTTAAGTTATATATATATTCTCATAGAATAGACCTCTCATACAAATTCTGTATACAAACCAAATAGCCTTCTCGTCCATATCCTTTGAAGGTATATGTTGTTTCTTAGAAAAAATACACAACTTTTTACGAAAACATTTTTAATATGTCATGGTTCTCAAATCCCTCCGTTTTTATGTATATGAACCCAATAGCCTTCTCGCCCACATCCTTTTTAGGGTATATATTTTTATAAAATGAACCTCTCACAAACAACTTTATTTATATGAACCCTAACAGCCTTCTCGTCCACATCATTTTAAGTTATATATATGTATATAGAAAAAAACCTCTCATAAACAAATTTATGTATACCAATCAAATAGTCCACATCCTTTGAAGATATATGGTGTTGTTCAGAAAGTACACAACTCTCTTATGAAAACGTTTTTATTATATCATGTTTTTATGTACATGAACCGATTAACCTTCTCGCCCACTTCCCTTTTAAGATACATATTTTTATAAAATAAACCTTTCACAAACAATATTATGTATACGAACCCTAACAGCCTTCTCGTCCACATCCTTTTTTAGTTACATACCTTTTACAAACATTTTTATGGATATGAATCCAACACCCTTCTCATCCACATTCTCCTAATTTTATGTATACGTACCCAAATAGCCTTCTCGTCCACATCCATTTCAAGATATAGACCTTTTACAAAAAATTTTTTATATATGTGAACCCAACAGCCTTTTCGTCCACATCCTCTTAAAAGATATATTTTTATAGAAAATACTTTTCACACACATGAATCACATCTGCGTCAATTAAATTGGTATACTTATATGGTTTGTATGTATTTGCTTTCATATATATTTTTTTTACAACACTTGTTTTACTTGATATTTATGTGAAATCGTTTTTTCTGATGCACTATATACCAGCCTTCTCGTCCACATCATGCCGTTCGTTCCTACTCCTATGATTGGTTGAGGGAATTATACTGGGTTGTCTCAGTATAAACCAATGCACTATTGTAAATCTACACAGTTGTATGCAGTATGTTAGTAAGAGGAAGGTATAATCCCTTCCTGGAATCCTTGTACTTCGATTGACAATACAATACAATGCATATTCTCGCCGGGATAGTATTCTAGACACCCCCATCTTTCCAATCCCGCCCTTCTGAACAAACCTTCCTGATTTTCAGATTTTTGTGATTGGACATCAAACAATGTCCCGCCCCTCTGGATTAGTACTTATAGTAGGTTACTTTCCTCATGGCCACAGCCTCAGATGACGTCAGGTATGACAAACGCGCAACGTGGCCACTGAACGCAATTACATCATATCCTTGGTGAGCTGGTTCCACGAGGAGGAACGCAAAGGGGATAACAGGAAGAAGCATTACACCTTTCTCAAGCAGGCAGAGCCTGCATCCCCTTGCTGGTGTTCACCGATCATTTTACTGCTGTTTTTAATTCAAACAAACCTTTTTACTTGAATAAACCGGACTTGATTTAAACCTACTACACTATCAGGGGTTCGCTTTTATTTTGCTTTTCTCCCAATTGGAATCGGTGGAGAGCGGGATGGCGCCCTAGGGATCTCGGACAGGAAGAACCAAGTAGGAGCAAGAACTGCAGGACACCTGGAATCGAGGAAAAGACCCCATTTACCACATGCGGGTTACCCCTGCAGGGGTGAGGAGACTCTGGTAAGTGCGGGCACAAGCGGGGAGCACAAGTCACCTTCATCTAGTGGAAACAGGATCTTGCACCAAAGTCACTTTACAATTTCTGAAACGTCTTTGTCAATATCAATATAGTGTCTCTACAACAAGTCACCTATATTTTTGTTTGAAATTAAATACCGAACCTGATCATCAAAACTCCTACTGACCTTTACGGAATTTTTACGGATGCTTACGGACTAAGTCTGATTAACATAATTTCTACGGACTTTTACGGACTTCTCACGGACTTTTTACGGACCACATATTGCACTTTTTTGATTTATTTATACACATTTATGGTTTTACTATGAATCCATTCTGATAAGGCACTAACCCCTAGTGATTTTATGTTACTTATTGGTTTTGATATTTAACGGTTTTTTATTTACGGACTTTTACGGACACTGTAAAATACTGTCAATACTCAAGCACTTTGCACTTTTATATCAATACACATACACACATATGCACTAACTGAGTTTATTTTACACCATTGAGACAGCGCCAATTCCAAAAACTACTTCTGCCTTATCCGAGCATGCAGCCCTGGCCGGTTAGGATGGGAGGGGACGAGCGAGCGCCCCCGCTCTCCTGAACCTTACCAGGCTACATGCGCTCAACATGGGGAGTATGGGTGCTTTGGGGGAGGGGGCCTCTGGCCGATGCTTGTGGGGGTCTGCGGGTGGGGGACTTATCGGAATCTGGAAGCCCCCTTTAATAAGTAGGGCCCCCAGATCCTGCCCCCCATGTGAACAGGTTTGGGGTATATTGTACCCCTACCCATTCACCAAAAAAAGAGTGTAGTGTAAAAAAAAAACAGGCAGTTTTTGACCAGTCCTTTATTTTGTATTATAGCTCTTCTTTCTTCCTCCATCTTCTCCTGGCCCAGTCCTTCTTCTGGTCTTCTTCTTCTTCTTTTAGTCTTCCTCTCTTCATCTTCAATCTTCATCTTCAATTTCTTTCTTCTTTCCCCACCGCCACGCTCTCCGCTGCTGCAGTTCCGGCCCCTGCAGCGTCTCCCCGAATGGGTGGTTTTCACGATGACAGTTCTTTTATAAAAAACTGCGGGGGCCACCCGTGATGTAAATGAGTGACCCGCCCCCTCTGACATCACATGATGCCAGAAGGGGGCGGGTTCACTCAGTTACATCACTGGGTGGCCCCACCCCTTCTTATAAATGTACTGTCATCATGAAGACCGCCCATTCGGCAAGACACGCAGGGGCCGGACTGCTGCAGCGGAGAGAGAGGCGGCGGGGAAAGAAGATCAAGATGAAGATGAAGATTGAAGATTGAAGATGAAGAGAGGAAGCAAGAAGACTAAAAGAAGAAGAAGACCAGAAGAAGGAGAGGGCCAGGAGAAGATGGAGGAAGAAAGAAGAAAGAGCTATAATATAAAATAAAGGACTTGTCAAAAACTGCCTATTGTTTTTTTTTTTTACACTACAGTCCTTTTTTTTTGGTGAATGGGTAGGGGTACAATGTATCCCAAACCTATTCACATGGGGGGGGGGGGGGG
>BLSH010368246.1:21486-44451 GCA_018402905.1 Glandirana rugosa | reverse complement strand
ACTTAAAATGTTCCGGGTGACAGGGGAAAACCGCCGATTCAACTGCTGCAACATGTGCTCCACAGACCGCCTACTGAGTGACGGGGGAAGGTACGTCTTACGCGTGTAATGAAACTAGGTATTTGGGGGATTCCTGGGACGTGTCACGTGCAGTATGGCTGGGTATCGCGATAATTTGACACTGTACTTTTAAGACTGGTTCAATAACTTAAGCTCCGAGTCAGTCCATTATTTAAGTGAATATCTGTGCCTAGTTTGCCCAAAGTAAGGGGTATCTAGGTGTCTGTAATTGTAAGCGTCCGAGAAGTGTTTGTAAGTACGAGTTGTGGACTTACGTCCGTGGTCCCAGCACCGGAGTGATCTATAACTTTTCCGGAAGTTGTGCCAGCCGAAAGAGCACCCCCAAGTCTGATCGAAGCCGTAGGCTGTGTATATATGATCTTGATCCACTGGATAAACCTCAGCGGAAGCCCCATCCTGCGTAGAACCTCCCACAGAAAAGGCCATTCGACCGTGTTGAAGGCCTTTTCAATATCTAGTGAGGCCACGACCCTGGTGCCTGCATTCAGGTGTTGAGCATGAATGTTTGTGAAGAGCCTGCGAATGTTAATGTCTGTGGATCTATGGGGAATGAAACCCGTTTGATCCGTGTCTATAAGTGAATTTATTACCTGACTGAGCCTCGAATTCAATAACTTGGTCAGAATTTTCATGTCACAGTTTAATAGCGCTATGGGTCGGTATGACGTGCACTGTGCAGGGTCCTTAGGGGGTTTATGGATCAAAGTAATGTGCGCATTCTGCATGGAAGGGGGCAGTGAGTCATCCGCCAGACACCTCGTGTACAACGTCGTCAACTTAGCCGCCAAAAGGGGACAGTGGGCCTTGTAAAATTCAATGGGGATACCGTCCAGACCCGGGGATCTTCCAGAAGGGAAAGACATGATAATACCACTCACCTCCTCTACAGTGAAGGGACGTACCAAAAATTCTCTCTCTCTGTCTGATAGCCAACCCAAGGCCAGAGGATCCAAGAGAGTGTGAAGCTGAGAAGGCTCAAAGTCAGGAGGGATAGTAGTCGTGTACAGTCGGGTGTAAAAAAGAAAAAATTCATTGAGTATCTCTTCCTGATCAGTCACTCTTGTACCGTCCGAGGTGCAAAGTTCAGGTATTAAGGTAGAGGGCCTGTCATTTTGAGCGAGCATGGCAAGAAACTTGCCATTCCTATCTCCTTGCTCAAAAAAAACCTGTTTGCTATCCTGTAGCTCCAGCCTAGTGACCGTATAACCTTCTTACTGTAAACATTACAAGGGCATCCAAGATTCCTGTCTAGAAAATCACTTCAGATATGTCTAATATAATAATTTACTTATATTAGATCGATGTAACACACTCTGTATGCAATCTTAAATATACTGTTTGTTTATTATATAATGCTGATGATGTTTCCACAAAACACATCATTTACTTTGCAGTGTGCCGACCGCGATTTACATAACAATAGAGCCTGCCGCCCGCAATTTACATAACATAAACAGCATTAAAGAGGAAGTAAACCCTGATGGGGTTTACTTCCTCTATATTCTCCTGCAAAGTAGAAACATAATGGGCATCGCATAGTAGCCCATTATGTGTCACTTACCTGCAAACGAAGCCTGCGACGTCCAGCGATGTCCCCTGTGCAGGCAGCGTCCATCTTCAGTCCCTCTTCCTTCCGGGGGGCCGCGACTCTGGCTCTGTGACTGGCTGGAGTTGCGTGATGTCACTCACGCGCATGCGCGCGGGAGCCGCCAGTCACGACACGATCTCAGTGAAGAAACGGCACAGAGGCCGTTTCTTCACTGCGCATGTGCCGAAATGATGTCGGCAGTGCTAGTACACTGCAGTGCTAGTATACTGCATCCTAAACCGTGCAGGTTTGGGAGATATGCAGGGCACCTACAGGTGAGCCTTATTATAGGCTTACCTGTAGGTTAAAGTGGTTGTCACGGGTTGACAACCACTTTAATGACTCACTGGCATGGGCCTATCTTGAGTTAGGGGCTGGGAGCTGCAGCTCCAATAGCCCCTATGTTAATCCAGCCCTGTTCCCTGTAATAGGCTAAGTCTTGGAATAGAGAATCCAGGACACTTTATATGTTTATATATTTTTTGATGAACTTATACAAATATTTTTTTTGCTGAATTTTTAATTTGTATTTATTTTTTTTTATTTGTGTATATAATATTTTTTTGATGAATTAGGTTTCACATTATGTTTGCTTAATCACATGGTGGTAATTTTTGTGTTTGTTCACAATATTTCACTTTACTAATTCATATGAGACAGTGCATATCTTTTATATTTTAAGCATTTTACAGTGCCTTTTCACATGCATGCTAAGGATGATTGCTGTTGCGATTCCCTGCCATCCCAATGCAGCACAGCTTAAAGTGGCTGTAACCCTAAAAAAACCTGGCTGATCCTGCCAGTTCTTATGTCCCCCTAAGTTAGGCTGACCAGACATCCCCAGACAGAATATGTCCTTGTTTTTGTCCCCGGATTCAGGGGCAGCCTATACCCACTACTGTCAGCCTAGCACTAGCGAGACATGCAGGACAGCAGGGATTGGTGGGCAAACCCAGGCGTATATGGCCACAAGTGAGTGGAGCTGTCAAATTGGAGCTCTGATGTCGAAGATGGGTGAGCCAATATGCAGAGCCCCACCTCCTTTGTCAGACAGTCTGTGTATATAGACAAAAAGCTGGTGTTTATACATTGGTGGGTGGGGAGGAAGGTGGCAGGCAGCGGGACCAATTGTAACTACTGTGTACTGCTGGTACACATACGGTAGTTACAATAAGTCCTGCCCCCTGCCACCTTCCTCCCGCCCACCAATGTACAAACACTGTTTGTCAATGCTGGGTTGTCTGACAAAGGGGGTGGAGCTCCGCATATCATCCCCGCCCATCCCGACATCAGAGGTTGGACTTGACACCTCCACTCACACTCTCTGCTCAGGTAGCTGCCATAGGACACCAGAATTAGAGGGCAGTAAGATCGGAAACAGTGGGGGTGTGTTTGGACGTCAATATTGAAGATCAGCATCTAAGTCCAGTGTCCTTCCCTGGGGAACTAGTGACCTCCCCCTACAGAGCAGCATAGGTAGAGAGATCTGCTGTACCCACCAATCACTGTATCTGAGCATAACAAACATAGCCGAATGACAGCAGCAGGGCGGTTGCTTAACTCTGGAAGGACGTACATTCACTTCCTCCCAGAATCGCCTCACGCCGCTGCAGCGTGTGAGGAGAGAGAGGGAGATTGAACATCATAGTGAGTAGAGATCGCTTTTTTTGTGTGCCCAGAAGTGCCCAGCAGTGCCCCACAGTGCCCAACAGTGCCACATTGTTGCGTTACTTGGCAATCTGTGCCACATCTGTGCCACTTGTGCTGCTACAGAGCCACATCAGTGCCACCTGTGCCGCTACAGAGCCACATCAGTGCCACATGTGCCACTACAGTGCCATATCAGTGCCACCAGTGCCACATCAGTGCCTTACAGTGCCATCAGTGCCTCTATAGAGCCACAGAAGTGCCACTACAGTGCTCACCTGTGCCACTATAGTGCCCATCAGTGCCACCTGTGCCCATCAGTGCCACCTGTGCCCATTAGTGCCACTAGAGTGCTAATCTGTGCCACTACAGTGCCGCCTGTGCCCATCAGTGCCCATCTGTGCCCATCGGTGCCCGCCTGTGCCCATCGGTGCCACTACAGTGCTCATCGGTGCCATCAGTGCCACTACAGTGCTCATCTGTGCTATCAGTGCAACTACAGTGCCACCTGTGCCCATCTGTGCCACCTGTGCCCATCAGTGCCACCTGTGCCCATCAGTGCCAATACAGTGATCATCAGTGCCACTACAGTGATCATCAGTGCCACCTGTGCCCATCAGTGCCACTTGTGCCCATCAGTGCATTAGTGCACATTAGTGCAACCTCATCAATGCACTTTACTGCAACCTCATCAGTGCACATTACTGCACCCTTATCAGCGCACATCAGTGCACCCTCATCAGCGCACATCAGTGTACCCTCATCAGCACCCAGCAGTGCACCCTCATCAGCACCCATCAGTGCATGCAGATCTATTTTATTGCCCCTATCCAACACAGCCACCAGTATGGCAAAAAAAATGTTCATCCCAGAGGAGGCATATCGTATCCTTAGCCTGAGCGATGGGGAGCTCTCTGAGGCTGAGTCTGAGTCTGGGTCTGGGTCCGATTCTTTTTCTGAGTATGACCCCTTTCCAAGTGGTGGGTCTTCTACAGAATCAACAGATGAAGAGGAAAGTGTGCCCACAAAAAGAAGGCGTTCTGGTGAGGAGGCTACTACAAGTACAACAGTGCCATCCACCTCCAGAGCAGTGCCATCCACCTCCAGAGCCATGCCATCCACCTCCAGAGCCGTGCTATCCACCTCCAGAGCCGTGCCATCCATGAGACCACTGACAAGCACTAGTGGGGTGTCATCTCAGCCCCAAAGGGCCCATGCCAGCCTTCCCTTTGCCCTTCAGAACCCCGTGGCTTCCATCCAATTCCGGAGCATCAAACATCCCCCCTTTCACCGCCCAGCCAGGTGTCCAGGTGAACACCGATAATTTTGCCCCAATTGATTTTTTTAATTTACTTTTTACAGAGGACTTCTTATCATCTATCGTGGCCCAGTGCAACCTTTATGCCCAGCAGTTTATTGCAAGCAACCCAAAGTCAAGCTACGCCCGTCCCTTTGAATGGAGAGCTATTACTGTGGAGGAATTTAAAATTTTTTTAGGCCTGACCTTTAACATGGGACTCTCAAAAAAAAACTATTTATACAGCTATTGGTCCACCAAAGCCATCCACCACATGCCAATTTTTTCCTACACTATGCCAAGGTCCAGATACCTAATGATTCTCTGGTTCCTCCACTACAATGACAATGCTCAGTGCCCTCCCAGAAATGACCCATCTTATGACAAACTATTCAAAATTTGCCCCCTTCTAAACTATTTTTCAGAAATTTTTTCCCAGCTATATATCCCCGAGTAAAACATATGTATTGATGAGTCACTTATTAAATACCCAGTAAAAGGGCCCGATATGGGGTTAAGCTGTACAAGCTTTGCGACAGAGTCACGGGCTACATTTATGCCTTCTTTGTTTACGAAGGTAAGAACTCCCAGCTGCATCCCAGTGAATGCCCAGATTACAATGGAACCAGCGGAAAAGTTGTCTGGGAGTTCATTTATCCACTCCATGGGAAGGGTTATCATCTTTACGTGGATAACTTCTACACCGGCTTGCCCCTCTTCCGTAATCTTTACAGAATGAAGACTCCAGCATGTGGTACAGTCAGAACCAACAGAAAAGCTTTCCAGCAAAGGCTCACCAATGAAAGGCTAAGAAAAGGGGAGGCGGCGTATTTGCGGAACGAGGAGCTGTTGGCTGTGAAGTGGAGGGACAGACGAAATGTACACATGCTGTCAACAATTCATGACGACACATACGTGGATATCCCCAGAAGAGATTGCCCAATCTGGAAACCTGCTTGTGTGTACGATTATAATCTGTTCATGGGGAGAGTGGACTTCAATGATCAGATGATCGAACCATATCTACCCACCAGAAAATCCCGGCATTGGTACAAAAAAGTATCTATTTATCTTTTCACATTGGCCATGTACAACTCTTTCATAATTTACCAAAAATCTACAGAAAACCCCGTACCCTATATTTACTACCAAGAAGAAGTCATCACCACCCTAGTGTACCCTGAAGGCCCACCAGAAAGTATTAGATCTGATGTAGTAAGCAGGCTCCATGAACGACACTTTCCTGAGAAAATCCCCCACACTGAATCAGGCCATAGACGTCAAAAGAGATGCCGTGCGTGCACCAAAGCAGGATTTAGAAAAGACACCACATATTTTTGTCCCCAATGCCCTTCCCAACCGGGCCTCTGTATAGGTAATTGTTTCCGCCGTTACCATACTTCTCTACATTATTAGTGAAGTATGGTAAACGTAATTGCCATTTACTTCAACACCCCTTATGGCACTGCACTGTACATACTGCTGCCTTCCCCAGAACTGACCCTGGCCTGCTATACGACCACGCTTCTGCCTCACGATAAAAATACCTCTGCCTGCTCCGGAACTGACCCTGGCCTGTTATACAACCACGCTTCTGCCTAACGAAGAACTGTACCTACCACTGCCTGCTCTGAAGCTGACCCTGGCCTGTTATACGACCATGCTTCTGCGTAACGCTGAACTGTACCTACCTCTGCCTGCTCTGGAACTGACCCTGGACTGTTTGACCACGTTTTTTGCCTACCTCTTGGACTGATCTTTTACCCTGGAGTAGTGGGATTCATAACACAGGGGTCTCACATATGTGAGGGGCTCCAGAATTTGTTTTTCTGGATGAAGAAAACTGTTTTTGTTTTCTCATTTCCAGATTAGGGTCTGGAGACTCAGAGCCTTCATAGAGCTTTGGGTGGGGGAAGCCTCTACCCCTGTCTCCATTCTTTACTGGCCTGCTACCTGTATTATGGACCATGTTTCTGCCTACTACCAGGACCAATATTTTGGCACTGCTGGCATTATGTCTACCTGGACTGTATATGGACCCTGCCTGTACTGACTATGGGCAATATTCCTGCCTGCTGCATGTACAATTCAGTTTGCTGTCACTGACCACGTCCCTGCCTGCTGCCTGGATCTACCAGAGAAGCCTCTACCCTGGTCCCCATTCTATCCTGGCCTTCTAACTTTATTATGGACCATGTTTTGGCCTACTACCAGGACCAATAATTTGGCACTGCTGGCAATATCTCTACCTGCACTGACCCTGGACTGCATATGGACAGTATCCCTGCATGTACTGACTATGGACAATAGTCCTGCCTGCTACCTGGACAATTCCGTTTGTGGTCGCTCACAATGTCCCTGCCTGCTGCCTGGATCAGTGCTCTCCTCCTGTGGTCAACTGCACTACCTTAGTAGACAGGTAATCTTTTCTTTACCCTTTTACTCAGCAGAATGTATATTGGGGTGTAGTTATTGGGATGTACATGCTATGTGTTAGAAATATGAAGGGCCTTGACAGAGGCGTAACTAGAACCTTCAGGGCCCCGATGCAAGAAATTATGAAGGGCCCCCTGACCCCTGGCCAGGGCCCTTCCCTCTTCCCACTGATCCTGTGGCCCTTTACTCCCATCGTGGGTCCCTTTATTACGGTACTGCAGTGGGGCACTTTCACAAGTTCTGCAGCAGACCCCAGGAGGACCAGGGAAGCACACAGGGGCCCTGGGAACAGCAGAAGACAAGTAAACTGGATAGAGGAAAATGGAGGAGATTGGGTCCTCTAAATGCCACCCCCGCCATCCCTCCTATTCAGGTGTACAAGGGAGGCACATGGGCCCCCTGGACCATGGGGCCCGGTTGCAATTGCAACCCCTGCAACCCCTATCGTTACGCCCCTGGGCCTTCAAAAAGATGTGATAGGTTGTCAGGAAATTAGATGCGTAATGTATGTAATGTATAGAGGGTGCTCCTTGCATATCGGGCCTCTGTATGTAGCCAGGCTTTGTAAAAGTCTCACACGTGTGATATCACCATATTCAGGAGGAGTAGCAGAATGTATTTTGGGTTGTCCTTTTTGCTATGTACATGCTGTGGGTTGGAAATATCTTAGAAATGGACAACTTTGTGTAAAAAAAAAAGCGTTTTCATTTTTTTCCACATTTTCCAAAAACTTCTGGAAAAAAAGGAACCGTTCAAAAGACTCATTATGCCACATATATTATACGTTGGGGTGTTAGCTTTCCAAAATGGGGTCATTTTGTGGGTAATTCCATTGTCCTGGTGCTCCAGGGCCTTCAAAAGTGTAATAAGTGTTTGAGAAATGAGATGTGTAATTTAGGCTTCTAAAATGCCTGACAGTGCTTCTTCAATGTTGGGCCTCTGTATGTGGCCAGGCTGTGTAAAAGTCTCACACATGGGGTATCACCATACTCAGGAGGAGTAGCAGAATGTATTTTGGGGTGCCATTTTTGCTATGTACATGCTGTGTGTTGGAAATATCTTAGAAATGGACAACTTTGTGTAAAAAAAAAGCGTTTTCATTTTTTTCCACATTTTCCAAAAACTTCTGGAAAAAAATGAACCGTTCAAAATACTCATTATGCCTCATAGATTATACGTTGGGGTGTTAGCTTTCCAAAATTGAGTCATTTTGTGGGTAAGTCCATTGTCCTGGTGCTCCAGGGCCTTCAAAAGTGTAATAGGTGTTTGAGAAATGAGATGGGTAATTTATGCTTCTAAAATGCCTGACAGTGCTACTTCAATGTTGGGCCTCTGTATGTGGCCAGGCTGTGTAAAAGTTCTCTATTTGTGTGAAAAAAAGGGTGCAAATTTCATATGGGTACTGTGTTGCATGACTGAGTAATTGTCATTCAAAATGTGAGAGCACTGAAAGCTGAAAATTGGTCTGGTTGTTAAGGGGGTTTAAGTGCCCAGTGGTCAAGTGGTTAAAGTTAAATCCGGGGACATTTTTATTAAATTGGCAAATAGTAAACTATTTTATAAGCATATTTCCTCAAATGATATATGCAGTATATGTGGTATGTGTTTATATTAATTATTGTATGATATATACGTTATTTCTGGAAATCATTTCATACCAGCCCCATAGCATTATTATACCAGCCCAACCACATAACGTCATTATTTTCTGGTTCACAAAAGGGAAAACCATGCATTTTAACGCACCTTCCAATACTTTATTATACTCACCAGTGTCCATTAGCACAACCTCATCAGTGGCCATCAATGCAGCTTGATCAGTGGCCATCAATGCAGCCTGATCAGTGCCCATCAATGCAGTCTCACCAGTGCCAATCAGCTCAGCCTGTTCAGTGTCCATCAATGCAGCCTGTTCAGTGCCAATCAGCTCAGCCTGTTCAGTGCCCATCAATGCAGCCTCTTCAGTGCCAATCAGCTCAGCTTGTTCAGTGCCAATCAGATCAGCCTGCTCAGTGCCCATCAATACAGCCTGTTCAGTGCCCATCAATGCAGCCTGTTCAGTACCAATCAGCTCAGCCTGTTCAGTGCCCATCAATACAACCTGTTCAGTGCTAATAAGCTCAGCTTGTTCAGTGCCCATCAGCTCAGCCTGTTCAGTGCCCATCAATGCAGCCTGTTCAGTGCCAATCAGCTCAGCCTGTTCAGTACCAATCGGGTCAGGCTGTTCAGTGCCAATCAGTTCAGTCTGTTCAGTGCCCATCAATGCAGCCTGTTTAATGTCAAAAAGCTCAGCCTGTTCAGTGTCAGTCAGCTCAGCTTGTTCAGTGTCCATCAGCTCAGCCTTTTCAGTACCAATCAGCTCATCCTGCTCAGTGCCAATCAGCTCAGCCTGTTCAGTACCAATCAGCTCAGCCTGTTCAGTGCCAATCAGCTCAGCCTGTTCAGTACCAATCAGCTCAGCCTGTTAAGTGGCAATCAGCTCAGCCTGTTTACTGCCAATCAACTCAGCCTGTTCAGTGCCCATCAATGCAGCCCATTCAGTGCCAATCAGCTCACCCCGTTAAGTGCCAAACAGCGCAGCCTGTATAGTCTCCATCGATGCAGCCTGTTCAGTGCCAATCAGCTCACCCTGTTCAGTGCCCATTAATGCAGCCTGTACAGTGCCAATCAGCTCAGCCTGTTCAGTGCCAATCAGCTCAGTCTGTTCAGTGCCCATCAATGCAGCCTGTTGAGTGCCAATCACCTCAGCTTGTTTAGTGCCAATAAGCTCAGCCTGTTTAGTGCCCATCAGCTCAGCCTGTTTAGTGCCCATCAGCTCAGCCTGTTCAGTACCCATCAATGCAGCCTGTTCAGTGCCAATCAGCTCACCCTGTTCAATGCCCATCAGCTCAGCCTGTTCAGTGCCAATCAGCTCAGACTGTTCAGTGCCCATCGATGCAGCCTGTTCAGTGCCAATCAGCTCAGCCTGTTCAGTGCCCATCAATGCAGCCTGTTCAGTGCCAATAAGCTCATCCTATTCAGTGCCAATCAGCTCAGCCTGTTCAGTGTCCATCAATGCAGCCTGTTCAGTGCAAATCAGCTCAGCCTGTTCAGTGCCCATCAATGCAGCCTATTGAGTGCCAATCAGATCAGCTTGTTTAGTGCCAATAAGCTCAGCCTGTTTAGTGCCAATAAGCTCAGTCTGTTTAGTGCCAATCAACTCAGCCTGTTTAGTGCCCATCAGCTCAGCCTGTTCAGTACCCATCAATGCAGCCTGTTCAGTTTCAATCTGCTTACCCTGTTCAAAGCCCACCAGCTCAGCCTGTTTAGTGCCAATCAGCTCAGCCTGTTCAGTGCCAATAAGCTCACCCTGTTCAATGCTCATCAGCTCAGTCTGTTCAGTGCCCATCAATGCAGCCTGTTCAGTGCAAGTCAGCTCAGCTTGTTCAGTGTCCATCAGCTCAGCCTGTTGAGTGCCAATCAGCTCATCCTGTTCAGTGCCAATCAGCTCAGGCTGTTCAGTACCAATCAGCTCAGCCTGTTCAGTGCCAATCAGCTCAGGCTGTTCAGTACCAATCAGCTCAGCCTGTTAAGTGCCAATCAGCTCAGCCTGTTTAGTGCCAATCAACTCAGCCTGTTTAGTGCCAATCAACTCAGCCTGTTCAGTGCCCATCAATGCAGCCCATTCAGTGCCAATCAGCTCAGCCTGTTAAATGCCAATCAGCGCAGCCTGTTCAGTCCCCATCGATGCAGCCTGTTCAGTGCCAATCAGCTCAGCCTGTTCAGTGACAATCAATGCAGCCTTTTGAGTGCCAATCACCTCAGCCTGTTCAGTGCCCATCAATGCAGCCTGTTCAGTGCCAATCAGCTCATCCTATTCAGTGCCAATCAGCTCAGCCTGTTCACTGTCCATCAATGCAGCCAGTTCAGTGCCCATCAGCTCAGCCTGTTCAGTACCCATCAATGCAGCCTGTTCAGTGCCAATCAGCTCACCCTGTTCAATGCCCATCAGCTCAAGATGTTCAGTGCCAATCAGCTCAGCCTGTTCAGTGCCAATAAGATCACCCTGTTCAATGCTCATCAGCTCAGTCTGTTCAGTGCCAATCAGCTCAGCCTGTTCAGTGCCAATCAGCTCAGGCTGTTCAGTACCAATCAGCCCAGCCTGTTCAGTGCCAATCAGCTCAGGCTGTTCAGTACCAATCAGCTCAGCCTGTTTAGTGCCAATCAACTCAGCCTGTTCAGTGCCCATCAATGCAGCCCATTCAGTGCCAATCAGCTCAGCCTGTTAAATGCCAATCAGCGCAGCCTGTTCAGTCCCCATCGATGCAGCCTGTTCAGTGCCAATCAGCTCAGCCTGTTCAGTGCCCATCAATGCAGCCTTTTGAGTGCCAATCACCTCAGCCTGTTCAGTGCCCATCAATGCAGCCTGTTCAGTGCCAATCAGCTCATCCTATTCAGTGCCAATCAGCTCAGCCTGTTCACTGTCCATCAATGCAGCCAGTTCAGTGCAAATCAGCTCAGCCCGTTCAGTGCCCATCAATGCAGCCTATTGAGTGCCAATCAGCTCAGCTTGTTTAGTGCCAATAAGCTCAGCCTGTTTAGTGCCAATAAGCTCAGTCTGTTTAGTGCCAATCAACTCAGCCTGTTTAGTGCCCATCAGCTCAGCCTGTTCAGTACCCATCAATGCAGCCTGTTCAGTGCCAATCAGCTCACCCTGTTCAATGCCCATCAGCTCAGGATGTTCAGTGCCAATCAGCTCAGCCTGTTCAGTGCCAATAAGATCACCCTGTTCAATGCTCATCAGCTCAGTCTGTTCAGTGCCAATCAGCTCAGCCTGTTCAGTGCCAATAAGATCACCCTGTTCAATGCTCATCAGCTCAGTCTGTTCAGTGCCCATCAATGCAGCCTGTTCAGTGCCAGTCAGCTCAGCTTGTTCAGTTCCCATCAATGCAGCCTGTTGAGTGCCCATCAATGCAGCCTGTTCAGTGCCAATCAGCTCAGCCTGTTTAGTGCCAATCGGCTCAGGCTGTTCAGTGCCAATCGGCTCAGTCTGTTCAGTGCCCATCGGCTCAGTCTGTTCAGTGCCCATCAATGCAGCCTGCTTAATGCCAAAAAGCTCAGCCTGTTCAGTGTCAGTCAGCTCAGCTTGTTCAGTGTCCATCAGCTCAGCCTGTTCAGTACCAATCAGCTCAGCCTGTTCAGTACCAATCAGCTCAGCCTGTTCAATGCCAATCAGCGCAGCCTGTTCAGTCCCCATCAATGCAGCCTGTTCAGTCCCCATCAATGCAGCCTGTTGAGTGCCAATCAGCTCAGCTTGTTTAGTGCCAATAAGCTCAGCCTGTTTAGTGCCAATAAGCTCAGTCTGTTTAGTGCCAATCAGCTCAGCCTGTTTAGTGCCCATCAGCTCAGCCAGTTTAGTGCCCATCAGCTCAGCCTGTTCAGTACCCATCAATGCAGCCTGTTCAGTGCCAATCAGCTCAGCCTGTTAAATGCCAATCAGTGCAGCCTGTTCAGTCCCCATCGATGCAGCCTGTTCAGTCCCCATCGATGCAGCCTGTTCAGTGCCAATCAGCTCAGCCTGTTCAGTGCCCATCAATGCAGCCTGTTGAGTGCCAATCAGCTCAGCTTGTTTAGTGCCAAATAAGCTCAGCCTGTTTAGTGCCAATAAGCTCAGTCTGTTTAGTGCCAATAAGCTCAGTCTGTTTAGTGCCCATCAGCTCAGCCTGTTTAGTGCCCATCAGCTCAGCCTGTTCAGTACCCATCAATGCAGCCTGTTCAGTGCCAATCAGCTCAGCCCGTTAAGTGCCAATCAGCTCAGCCTGTTCAGTGCCCATCAATGCAGCCTGTTCAGTGCCAATCAGCTCAGCCTGTTCAGTGCCAAACAGCTCAGCCTGTTCAGTGTCCATCAATGCAGCCTGTTCATAGCCAATTAGCTCAGCCTGTTCAGTTCCCATCAATGCAGCCTGTTGAGTGCCCATCAATGCAGCCTGTTCAGTGCCAATCAGCTCAGCCTGTTCAGTGCCAATCGGCTCAGGCTGTTCATTGCCAATCAGTTCAGTCTGTTCAGTGCCCATCAATGCAGCCTGTTTAATGCCAAAAAGCTCAGCCTGTTCAGTGTCAGTCAGCTCAGCTTGTTCAGTGTCCATCAGCTCAGCCTGTTCAGTACCAATCAGCTCATCCTGTTTAGTGCCAATCAGCTCAGCCTGTTCAGTACCAATCAGCTCAGCCTGTTCAGTGCCAATCAGCTCAGCCTGTTCAGTGCCAATCAGCTTAGTCTGTTTAGTGCCAATCAACTCAGCCTGTTCAGTGCCCATCAATGCAGCCCATTCAGTGCCAATCAGATCAGCCTGTTAAGTGCCATTCAGCACAGTCTGTTCAGTCCCCATCGATGCAGCCTGTTCAGTGCCAATCAGCTCAGCCTGTTCAGTGCCCATCAATGCAGCCTGTTCAGTGCCAATCAGCTCAGCATGTTCAGTACCAATCAGCTCAGCCTGTTAAGTGGCAATCAGCTCAGCCTGTTTAGTGCCAATCAACTCAGCTTGTTCAGTGCCCATCAATGCAGCCCATTCAGTGCCAATCAGCTCACCCCGTTAAGTGCCAACCAGCGCAGCCTTTAAAGTCTCCATCGATGCAGCCTGTTCAGTGCCAATCAGCTCACCCTGTTTAGTGCCCATTAATGCAGCCTGTTCAGTGCCAATCAGCTCAGCCTGTTCAGTGCCCATCAATGCAGCCTGTTCAGTGCCAATCAGCTCAGCCTGTTCAGTGCCAATCAACTCAGCCTGTTCAGTGCCCATCAATGCAGCCTGTTCAGTGCCAATCAGCTCAGCCTGTTAAATGCCAATCAGTGCAGCCTGTTCAGTCCCCATCGATGCAGCCTGTTCAGTCCCCATCGATGCAGCCTGTTCATAGCCAATTAGCTCAGCCTGTTCAGTTCCCATCAATGCAGCCTGTTCAGTGCCAATCAGCTCAGCCTTTTCAGTGCCAATCGGCTCAGGCTGTTCAGTGCCAATCGGCTCAGTCTGTTCAGTGTCCATCAATGCAGCCTGTTTAATGCCAAAATGCTCAGCCTGTTCAGTGTCAGTCAGCTCAGCTTGTTCAGTGTCCATCAGCTCAGCCTGTTCAGTACCAATCAGCTCAGCCTGTTCAGTACCAATCAGCTCAGCCTGTTCAGTACCAATCAGCACAGTCTGTTCAGTCCCCATCGATGCAGCCTGTTCAGTGCCAATCAGCTCAGCCTGTTCAGTGCCCATCAATGCAGCCTGTTCAGTACCAATCAGCTCAGCCTGTTCAGTACCAATCAGCTCAGCCTGTTAAGTGGCAATCAGCTCAGCCTGTTTAGTGCCAATCAACTCAGCCTGTTCAGTGCCCATCAATGCAGCCCATTCAGTGCCAATCAGCTCACCCCGTTAAGTGCCAACCAGCGCAGCCTTTATAGTCTCCATCGATGCAGCCTGTTCAGTGCCAATCAGCTCAGCCTGTTCAGTGCCCATCAATGCAGCCTGTTCAGTGCCAATCAGCTCATCCTATTCAGTGCCAATCAGCTCAGCCTGTTCACTGTCCATCAATGCAGCCTGTTCAGTGCAAATCAGCTCAGCCTGTTCAGTGCCCATCAATGCAGCCTATTGAGTGCCAATCAGCTCAGCTTGTTTAGTGCCAATAAGCTCAGCCTGTTTAGTGCCAATAAGCTCAGTCTGTTTAGTGTCAATCAACTCAGCCTGTTTAGTGCCCATCAGCTCAGCCTGTTCAGTACCCATCAATGCAGCCTGTTCAGTGCCAATCAGCTCACCCTGTTCAATACCCATCAGCTCAGGATGTTCAGTGCCCATCAGCTCAGCCTGTTCATTACCCATCAATGCAGCCTATTCAGTGCCAATCTGCTTACCCTGTTCAAAGCCCATCAGCTCAGCCTGTTTAGTGCCAATCAGCTCAGCCTGTTCAGTGCCAATAAGCTCACCCTGTTCAATGCTCATCAGCTCAGTCTGTTCAGTGCCCATCAATGCAGCCTGTTCAGTGCCAGTCAGCGCAGCTTGTTCAGTGTCCATCAGCTCAGCCTGTTCAGTACCAATCAGCTCAGCCTGTTCAGTGCCAATCAGCTCAGCCTGTTCAGTGCCAATCAACTCAGCCTGTTTAGTGCCAATCAACTCAGCCTGTTTAGTGCCAATCAACTCAGCCTGTTCAGTGCCCATCAATGGAGCCCATTCAGTGCCA
This sequence comes from Glandirana rugosa, assembly GCA_018402905.1. Classification (NCBI taxonomy): domain Eukaryota; kingdom Metazoa; phylum Chordata; class Amphibia; order Anura; family Ranidae; genus Glandirana; species Glandirana rugosa. Next base: position 29,215 of record BLSH010368246.1, on the reverse strand, counting down.
ATCAGCTCAGCATGTTAAATGCCAATCAGCGCAGCCTGTTCAGTCCCCATCGATGCAGCCTGTTCAGTGCCAATCAGCTCAGCCTGTTCAGTGCCCATCAATGCAGCCTGTTCAGTGCCAATCAGCTCATCCTATTCAGTGCCAATCAGCTCAGCCTGTTCACTGTCCATCAATGCAGCCTGTTCAGTGCAAATCAGCTCAGCCCGTTCAGTGCCCATCAATGCAGCCTATTGAGCGCCAATCAGCTCAGCCTGTTCAGTACCCATCAATGCAGCCTGTTCAGTGCCAATCAGCTCACCCTGTTCAATACCCATCAGCTCAGGATGTTCAGTGCCAATCAGCTCAGCCTGTTTAGTGCCCATCAGCTCAGCCTGTTCATTACCCATCAATGCAGCCTGTTCAGTGCCAATCTGCTTACCCTGTTCAAAGCCCATCAGCTCAGCCTGTTTAGTGCCAATCAGCTCAGCCTGTTCAGTGCCAATAAGCTCACCCTGTTCAATGCTCATCAGCTCAGTCTGTTCAGTGCCCATCAATGCAGCCTGTTCAGTGCCAGTCAGCTCAGCTTGTTCAGTACCAATCAGCTCAGCCTGTTCAGTACCAATCAGCTCAGCCTGTTCAGTACCAATCAGCTCAGCCTGTTCAGTACCAATCAGCTCAGCCTGTTCAGTACCAATCAGCTCAGCCTGTTCAGTGCCAATCAGCTCAGCCTGTTCAGTGCCAATCAGCTCAGCCTGTTCAGTGCCAATCAGCTCAGCCTGTTCAGTGCCCATCAATGCAGCCTGTTCATAGCCAATCAGTTCAGCCTGTTCAGTGCCCATCAATGCAGCCTGTTGAGTGCCAATCAGCTCAGCCTGTTCAGTGCCCATCAATGCAGCCTGTTGAGTGCCAATCAGCTGAGCTTGTTTAGTGCCAATAAGCTCAGCCTGTTTAGTGCCAATAAGCTCAGTCTGTTTAGTGCCAATCAGCTCAGCCTGTTTAGGGCCCATCAGCTCAGCCTGTTCAGTACCCATCAATGCAGCCTGTTCAGTGCCAATCAGCTCAGCCCGTTAAGGGCCAATCAGCTCAGCCTGTTCAGTGCCCATCAATGCAGCCCATTCAGTGCCAATCAGCTCAGCCTGTTAAATGCCAATCAGCGCAGCCTGTTCAGTGCCCATCGATGCAGCCTGTTTAGTGCCAATCAGCGCAGCCTGTTCAGTCCCCATCAATGCAGCCTGTTCAGTGCCAATCAGCTCAGCCTGTTCAGTGCCCATCAATGCAGCCTGTTCAGTGCCAATCAGCTCAGCCTGTTCAGTACCAATCAGCTCAACCTGTTCAGTACCAATCAGCTCAACCTTTTGAGTGGCAAACAACTCAGCCTGTTCAGTGCCAATCAGCTCAGCCTGTTCAGTGCCCATCAATGCAGCCTGTTGAGTGCCAATCAGCTCAGCCTGTTGAGTGCTCATCAATGCAGCCTGTTGAGTGCCAATAAGCTCAGCTTGTTTAGTGCCAATAAGCTCAGCCTGTTTAGTGCCAATAAGCTCAGTCTGTTTAGTGCCAATAAGCTCAGCCTGTTTAGTGCCAATAAGCTCAGTCTGTTTAGTGTCCATCAATGCAGCCTGTTCAGAGCCAATCAGCTCAGCCTGCTCAGTGCCCATCAATGCAGCCTGTTGAGTGCCAGTCAGCTCAGCTTGTTTAGTGCCAATAAGCTCAGTCTGTTTAGTGCCAATCAGCTCAGTCTGTTTAGTGCCAATCAGCTCAGCCTGTTTAGTGCCCATCAGCGCAGCCTGTTCAGTGTCAATCAGCTCAGCCTGTTCAGTCCCCATCGATGCAGCCTGTTGAGTGCCAATCAGCTCAGCCTGTTTGGTGCCCATCAATGCAGCCTGTTCAGTGCCAATCAGCTCAGCCTGTTCAGTGCCCATCAATGCAGCCTGTTCAGTGCCCATCAATGCAGCCTGTTGAGTGGCAATCAGCTCAGCCTGTTTAGTGCCAATCAACTCAGCCTGTTCAGTGCCTATCAATGCAGCCCATTCAGTGCCAATCAGATCAGCCCGTTAATTGCCAACCAGCGCAGCCTGTTCAGTGCCCATCAATGCAGCCTTTTGAGTGCCAATAAGCTCAGCCTGTTTAGTGCCAATAAGCTCAGCCTGTTTAGTGCCAATAAGCTCAGCCTGTTTAGTGCCAATCAGCTCAGCCTGTTTAGTGCCCATCAGATCAGCCTGTTTAGTGCCCATCAGCTCAGCCTGTTCAGTACCCATCAAAGCAGCCCGTTTAGTGCCAATCAGCTCACCCTGTTCAATGCCCATCAGCTCAGCCTGTTCAGTGCCAATCAGCTCAGCCTGTTCAGTGCCAATCAGCTCAGCCTGTTCAGTGCCAATCAGCTCAGCCTGTTCAGTGCCAATCAGCTCAGCCTGTTCAGTGCCCATCAGCTCAGCCTGTCCAGTACCCATCAATGCAGCCTGTTCAGTGCCAATCTGCTCACCCTGTTCAAAGCCCATCAGCTCAGTCTGTTCAATGCCCATCAGCTCAGCTTGTTCAGTGCCAATCAGTTTGGCCTGTTCAGTGCCCATCGATGCAGCCTGTTCAGTGCCAATCAGCTCAGCCTGTTCAGTGCCCATTAATGCAGCCTGTTGAGTGCCAATCAGCTCAGCTTGTTTAGTGCCAATAAGCTCAGCCTGTTTAGTGCCAATCAGCTCAGCCTATTCAGTACCCATCAATGCAGCCTGTTTAGTGCCAATAAGCTCAACCTGTTTAGTGCCAATAAGCTCAGTCTGTTTAGTGCCAATCAGCTTAGCCTGTTTAGTGCCCATCAGCGCAGCCTGTTCAGTGCCAATCAGCTCAGCCCGTTAAGTTCCAACCAGCGCAGCTTGTTCAGTCCCCAGCGATGCAGCATGTTCAGTGCCAATCAGCTCAGCCTGTTCGGTGCCCATCAATGCAGCCTGTTCAGTGCCAATCATCTCAGCCTGTTCAGTGCCCATCAATGCAGCCTGTTCAGTGCCAATCATCTCAGCCTGTTCAGTGCCCATCAATGCAGCCTGTTCAGTGCCAATCAGCTCAGCCTGTTCAGTGCCCATCAATGCAGCCCATTCAATGCCAATCAGCTCAGCTTGTTTAGTGCCAATAAGCTCAGCCTCTTTAATGCCAATAAGCTCAGCCTCTTTAATGCCAATAAGCTCAGCCTCTTTAGTGCCAATAAACTCAGGCTGTTTAGTTTCAATCAGCTCAGCCTGTTTAAAGCCCATCAGCTCAGCCTGTTCAGTACCCATCAATGCTGCCTGTTCAGTGCCCATCAGCTCAGCCTGTTTAGTGCCAATCTGCTCACCCTGTTCAATGCCAATCAGCTCAGCCTGTTCAGTGCCCATCGATGCAGCCTGTTGAGTGCCAATCAGCTAAGCTTGTTTAGTGCCAATAAGCTCAGCCTGTTTAGTGCCAATAAGCTCAGTCTGTTTAGTGCCCATCAGCTCAGCCTGTCCAGTACCCATCAATGCAGCCTGTTCAGTGCCAATCTGCTCACCCTGTTCAAAGCCCATCAGCTCAGTCTGTTCAATGCCCATCAGCTCAGCTTGTTCAGTGCCAATCAGTTTGGCCTGTTCAGTGCCCATCGATGCAGCCTGTTCAGTGCCAATCAGCTCAGCCTGTTCAGTGCCCATTAATGCAGCCTGTTGAGTGCCAATCAGCTCAGCTTGTTTAGTGCCAATAAGCTCAGCCTGTTTAGTGCCAATCAGCTCAGCCTATTCAGTACCCATCAATGCAGCCTGTTTAGTGCCAATAAGCTCAACCTGTTTAGTGCCAATAAGCTCAGTCTGTTTAGTGCCAATCAGCTTAGCCTGTTTAGTGCCCATCAGCGCAGCCTGTTCAGTGCCAATCAGCTCAGCCCGTTAAGTTCCAACCAGCGCAGCTTGTTCAGTCCCCAGCGATGCAGCATGTTCAGTGCCAATCAGCTCAGCCTGTTCGGTGCCCATCAATGCAGCCTGTTCAGTGCCAATCATCTCAGCCTGTTCAGTGCCCATCAATGCAGCCTGTTCAGTGCCAATCATCTCAGCCTGTTCAGTGCCCATCAATGCAGCCTGTTCAGTGCCAATCAGCTCAGCCTGTTCAGTGCCCATCAATGCAGCCCATTCAATGCCAATCAGCTCAGCTTGTTTAGTGCCAATAAGCTCAGCCTCTTTAATGCCAATAAGCTCAGCCTCTTTAATGCCAATAAGCTCAGCCTCTTTAGTGCCAATAAACTCAGGCTGTTTAGTTTCAATCAGCTCAGCCTGTTTAAAGCCCATCAGCTCAGCCTGTTCAGTACCCATCAATGCTGCCTGTTCAGTGCCCATCAGCTCAGCCTGTTTAGTGCCAATCTGCTCACCCTGTTCAATGCCAATCAGCTCAGCCTGTTCAGTGCCCATCGATGCAGCCTGTTGAGTGCCAATCAGCTAAGCTTGTTTAGTGCCAATAAGCTCAGCCTGTTTAGTGCCAATAAGCTCAGTCTGTTTAGTGCCCATCAGCTCAGCCTGTCCAGTACCCATCAATGCAGCCTGTTCAGTGCCAATCTGCTCACCCTGTTCAAAGCCCATCAGCTCAGTCTGTTCAATGCCCATCAGCTCAGCCTGTTCAGTGCCAATCAGCTCAGCCTGTTCAGTGCCCATCGATGCAGCCTGTTCAGTGCCAATCAGCTCAGCCTGTTCAGTGTCCATCAATGTAGCTTGTTCGGAGCCAATCAGCTCAGCCTGTTCAGTGCCCATCAATGCAGCCTGTTGAGTGCCAATCAGCTAAGCTTGTTTAGTGCCAATAAGCTCAGCCTGTTAAGTGCCAATAAGCTCAGTCTGTTTAGTGCCAATCAGCTCTACCTGTTTAGTTCCCATCAGCTCAGCCTGTTCAGTACCTATCAATGCAGCCTGTTCAGTGCCAATCAGCTCAGCCTGTTCAGTGCCCATCAATGCAGCCTGTTGAGTGCCAATCAACTCAGCTTGCTTAGTGCCAATAAGCTCAACCAGTTTAGTGCCAATAAGCTCAGTCTGTTTAGTGCCAATCAGCTTAGCCTGTTTAGTGCCCATCAGCGCAGCCTGTTCAGTGCCAATCAGCTCAGCCTGTTAAGTTCCAACCAGCGCAGCTTGTTCAGTCCCCATTGATGCAGCCTGTTCAGTGCCAATCAGCTCAGCCTGTTCAGTGCCCATCAATGCAGCCTGTTCAGTGCCAATCAGCTCAGCCTGTTCAGTGCCCATCAATGCAGCCTGTTGAGTGCCAATCAGCTCAGCATGTTTAGTGCCAATCAGCTCAGCCTGTTCAGTGCCAATCAGCTCAGCCTGTTTAGTGCCCATCAGCTCAGCCTGTCCAGTACCCATCAATGCAGCCTGTTCAGTGCCAATCTGCTCACCCTGTTCAAAGCCCATCAGCTCAGTCTGTCCAATGCCCATCAGCTCAGCCTGTTCAGTGCCCATCGATGCAGCCTGTTCAGTGCCAATCAGCTCAGCCTGTTTAGTGCCAATCAGCTCAGCCTGTTCAGTGCCAATAAGCTCACCCTGTTCAATGCTCATCAGCTCAGTCTGTTCAGTGCCCATCAATGCAGCCTGTTCAGTGCCAGTCAGCTTAGCTTGTTCAGTGTCCATCAGCTCAGCCTGTTGAGTGCCAATCAGCTCATCCTGTTCAGTGGCAATCAGCTCAGCCTGTTCAGTACCAATCAGCTTAGCCTGTTCAGTGCCAATCAGCTCAGCCGGTTCAGTGCCCATCGATCCAGCCTGTTCAGTGCCAATCAGCTCAGCCTGTTCAGTGCCCATCAATGCAGCCTGTTCAGTGCCAATTAGTTCAGCCTGTTCAGTGCTAATCAGCTCAGCCTGTTGTGTCCATCAATGCAGCCTGTTCAGTACCAATCAGCTCAGCCGGTTCAGTGCCCATCGATCCAGCCTGTTCAGTGCCAATCAGCTCAGCCTGTTCAGTGCCCATCAATGCAGCCTGTTCAGTGCCAATCAGTTCAGCCTGTTTAGTGCCAATCAGCTCAGCTTGTTTAGTGCCAATCAGCTCAGCCTGTTCAGTTCCAATCAGATCAGTCTGTTCAGTTCCAATCAGCTCAGCCTTTTCAGTGCCCATGAGCTCAGCCTGTTCAGTGCCAATCAATGCAGTCTGCACATTGCCAATCAGCTCAGCCTGTTCAGTGCCCGTAAATGCAGCCTGCTCAGTGCCAATCAGCTCAGCCTGTCCAGTGCCCATCAATGCATCCTGTTCAGTGCAACCTATCAGTGCCCATTAGAGCCAAATCATCAGTGCCACCTCATCAGTGCCCATCAGTGCCACTACATCAGTGCCCATTTGTGGAACCTCATCAGTGCCACCTCATGAGTGTCCATCAGTGTCACCTTATCAGTGCTGTCGCATGAGTGCCCATCAGTGCCACTACATAAGTGCCCATCAGTGCCGCCAATCAGTGCCCCCGCATAAGTGCCAATCAGTGCCACCGCATCAGTGCCCATCATTGCCACCACATGAGTGCCCATCAGTGCCGCCTATCATTGCAAATGCATGAGTGCCCATCAGTGCCACCGCATGAGTGCCCATCGCTGCCACCACATGAGTGCCCATCACTGCCACCGCATGAGTTGCCATCTGTACCGCCTATCAGTTCCACTGCCTGATGATGCTGAAGTTAGCTTCTTATTCGGCCAGCTTCTTATTCGAATGCTGAAGTTAGCTTCTTATTCGCCCAGGTTCTTATTCAGGTTAAATCTATATTCAAAAAAGTTATTTACTAAATAAACATCTGCAAGTATATTATAGAATTGTGAAATGTAACAACAATTCTGTCTCACTAACTGCCATGTATTTAATGGGTTAATTCTGAATAAATAACTTTTTCTCTAAGAAAACCATGTTGGCTCACCCAAATGTGACTTGTTTTCCTATAATTGGCCACCCCTCTATTAGTTAAAATTCAATTTGGCCCGAGCCAATGATATAAACCATGAAGTATGGCACCAAACTTGTCACTCTGTCATCAATGTATTTCAATGGGAATTTCCGAATAAGAAGCCAAGCTTTTCCTACATGAAAACCATTTTGGCTCACCCAAATTCCACTTGTTTTATACTCATTGGAGTTTTTATTAATTTAAAACTGCTTCACATCTTACAAAGTGTACAGACAGTAAATCAGCATTACATATTCATGCCAACATTCACTTTTTATCCCTTCCCATAGTGTCCAATTTCTGTCCATTGTTGCCGTATTCATATACACATTACCCATAAACACCCTTCCCCACAGCAGTCAATATTTATATACAGACATACATTTTAGCATCCTGCCACTTTACCGTTTTTTTTTTTTTTCTCCCGTCCTCCAAGACCAATAACCTACTTATCTACCACGCCACCCTCACCGGGGACATGCCTACTATTACATGGAGCACTTGTAACAGGACATACTGGCTTAAACTTCACCAGGACGAACTTCACTGTACACCATACATATTTACAACATATATACATTATAATCCCTCCCACCCAAGCGAGGGCCATACCGATCTTCAGACCAATAACCAGAACCTCCTGCCCTCTTTTTTTTTTTTTTGCCATTTCACCGTCCTACGATTTTACATACAGACATATATTTATAACTGACGACACCCCTTCCCACAAATACCCATTACACATATACTTATGCCGTTGTTACCTGTCTTTAACCTGTGATACCCTTCCCTATTTTTCACTTACAACCGTACTTATACATTACGACTAAATGACAGACATGTGAAACATTCTACACTTCGTCAAAA
>BLSH010368173.1:31318-43171 GCA_018402905.1 Glandirana rugosa | reverse complement strand
ATAGGTTTCAGCAATGTCCACCCCCCTTGGGGTCCTCCATATATTATAAGAAACCTCCATAGGTTTCAGCAATGGCCACCCCCCTTGGGGTCCTCCATATATTATAAGAGACCTCCATAGGATTCAGCAATGGCCGCCCCCCTTGGGGTCCTCCATATATTATAGCAGACCTCCATAGGTTTCAGCAATGGCTGCCCCCTTGGGGTCCTCCATATATTATAGGAGACCTCCATAGGTTTCAGCAATGGCCGCCCCCCTTGGGGTCCTCCATATATTATAAGAGACCTCCATAGGTTTCAGCAATGGCCGCCCCCCTTGGGGTCCTCCATATATTATAGGAGACCTGCATAGGTTTCAGCAATGGCCGCACCCCCTTGGGGTCCTCCATATATTATAAGAGACCTCCATGGGTTTCAGCAATGGCCACCCCCCCCATGGGATCCTCCATATAGTATAAGAAACCTCCATGGGTTTCAGCAATGGCCCCCCCCGGAGTCCTCCATATAATATAAGAGACCTCCATAGGTTTCAGTAATGGACACCCCCCCCCCCCCATGGGGTCCTCCATATGTTACAAGAGACCATAGGTGTGTGCACCCCAAAGTTTAAACACACACGCCTTTCTCTGCAGCCTCAGCTACACTGGACACTGAATGAACAGGATAGTGCTCTGTGCTGAGTGGCTTCGTGTTCATTCACAAACTGAAGCATAGTAAACACTGTTTACTATGCTTCAGTTATGAATGAACACAGTGAGTGAGTGTGTAAATTACATATTTACTAGTTCCCCCCCTACCCTCCATTTTGAAATGTCCCCCGCAGGAGCTGGGGGGAGAGGGGAGAAGGGAAGCCAGCAGCACTGCAGGGGAGTGCAATATAGGGGGTAGCCCAGGCAATAGGGGGAATCGGCACCGCACGCGAGATTATGCATATGTAAGAGACCTCTATATGTCTCAGCAATGCCCCCCCAGGTGGGGTCCTCCATATATTATAAGAGACCTCCATAAGTCTCAGCAATGGCCGCCCCACCTTGGGGGTCCTCCATATATTATAAGAGACCTCCATAAGTCTCAGCAATGGTCGCCCCACCTTGGGGGTCCTCCATATATTATAAGAGACCTCCATAAGTCTCAGCAATGGTCGCCCCACCTTGGGGGTCCTCCATATATTATAAGAGACCTCCATAGGTTTCAGCAATGGCCGCCCCCCTTGGGGTCCTCCATATAGTATAAGAAACCTCCATGGGTTTCAGCAATGGGCGCCCCCCCCGGAGTCCTCCATATAGTATAAGAGACCTCCATAGGTTTAAGTAATGGCCACCCCCCCCCCATGGGGTCCTCCATATGTTACAAGAGACCATAGGTGTGTGCACCCCAAAGATTAAACACACACGCCTTTCTCTGCAGCCTCAGCTACACTGGACACTGAATGAACAGGATAGTGCTCTGTGCTGAGTGGCTTCCTGTTCATTTACAAACTGAAGCATATTAAACACAGTTTACTATGCTTCAGATATGAATGAACACAGTGAGTGTGTAAACTACATATTTACTAGTCCCCCCCCCCCCTACTCTCCATTCTGAAATGTCCCCCGCAGGAGCTGGGAAGAGAGGGGGAAGCCAGCAGCACTGCAGGGGAGTGCAATACAGGGGGAAGCCCAGGCAATAAGGGGAATCGGCACCGCACGCAGAGATTAGGGTGTGCCCAGGCACACCTGGCACACCCCCTGCACATGTAAGAGACCTCCATAGGTTTCAGCAAAGGCCCCCCCCCCCCCTGTGGGGTCCTCCACATATTATAAGAGACCTCTATAAGTTTCAGCAAAGGCCGCCCCCCCCCGTGGGGTCCTCCATGTATTATAAGAGACCTTCATACGTCTCAGCAATGGCTGCCCCCCCCCCCCGTGGGGTCCTCCATATATTATAAGAGATCTCCATAGGTTCAGCAATGGCCCCCCACCTTGGGGGTCCTCTATATATTATAAGAGACCTCTATAAGTCTCAGCAATGGTCGCCCCACCTTGGGGGTCCTCCATATATAAGAGACCTCACCTTGGGGGTCCTCCATATATTATAGGAGAACTCCATAAGTCTCAGCAATGGCCGCCTCCCCATGGGGTCCTCCATATATTATAAAAGACCTCTATATGTCTCAGCAATGCCCCCCCCCGTGGGGTCCTCTATATATTATAAGAGATCTCCATAGGTTCAGCAATTGCCGTCCCACCTTGGGGGTCCTCTATATATTATAAGAGACCTCTATAAGTCTCAGCAATGGCCGTTTTCCCATGGGGGTCCTCCATATATTATAAGAGACCTCTATAAGTCTCAGCAATGGCCGCCCCACCTTGGGGGTCCCCCATATATTATAAGAGACCTCTATAAGTCTCAGCAATGGCCGCCTCCCCATGGGGGTCCCCCATATATTATAAGAGACCTCTATAAGTCTCAGCAATGGCCGCCCCACCTTGGGGGTCCTCCATATATTATAAGAGACCTCCATAAGTCTCAGCAATGGTCGCCCCACCTTGGGGGTCCTCCATGTATTATAAGAGACCTCTATAAGCCTCAGCAATGGTCGCCCCACCTTGGGGGTCCTCCATGTATTATAAGAGACCTCTATAAGTCTCAGCAATGCCCCCCCATGTGGAGTCCTCCATATATTATAAGAGATCTCCATAGGTTCAGCAATGGTCGCCCCACCTTGGGGGTCCTCCATATATTATAGAAGAACTCCATAAGTATCAGCAATGGCCGCCTTGTAGTCCCCTAAGAACACACATGGAGGATGGGGGTGGTAATTAGTCATTTGGGCCCTAGGGTTGCCACATCATCCCTTTAATGCAGGACGCATATGAATTACACAGGTTGTTCTGGGACTGATTAAGGTGGTAATTAAACTCACTTGGAACCTTATCTGCATTAGATTGGCCTCAGATCCTGTGTAATTCCTATGTGTCCTGGATTAAAGGGATGATGTGGCAACCCTAGGAGCACCCCATCCTCCATTTATATTCAGATTTAGAGGGGGGAGGTGGTAGCCTTCTAGGTTTGCCACATCATCCCTTTAATCCAGGACACATATTAATTACCCCGGTTGTTCTGTGGCTGATTAAGGTGGTAATTAACCTCACTCAGCGTCTTATCTGCATTGAATTATCCTCAGACCCTGTGTAATTCCTATGTGTCCTGGATTAAAGGGATGAGGTGGCAACCCTCTAGCCTTCCTATCCATGATCTGAGGATGGCGATGACCCCGGCAGGGTCGTGCGGTGAGCTGGGGGTATTATTCCCGGCCGATCTCTCCCGGATAATTGTTTGTTTTGCTCCTTGCAGGAAATGTGGAAATCCTGAATGGGGAAACAATAAGAGAAACATTGTATCAGCAGATGGGTCACATGACTGGGGGCGGGTCACATGACCAGGAAGTGTCAGAGCTGACAACCTGCAGAGGGTGAGTGATCGGAGGGCCATGGGGCGTATTAGTCACAGCACGTTTAACCCTTTGTGGGTGATCGATGGAATCAAAGCGCTGGCGAGGAGCCAATCAAATGTCTTCTACACATCCGGGGATTTTCTGGTGGAGGTGACATCCAATCACCTGCAGGAAAACTTCCTTTTTCTTTCTGCACTTGAGTATATATATATATATATATATATATATATATATATATATATATATATACCTCCTTCCTCTCCCCCTCCACCCAGTCTGTTGCAGAGCGCCGTATGGAAACCCCCCAATTTACCACCGTCCAGGGTGCACCTGGGAAGGTGTCCTGGATGGGACCCATTGAGAGGTGGTACTGGCAATGGATCCGTCACTTCTTTTTGGTTGGGCTGTGCAGAGAACTAAAGATTCCTAATCTATGGGGATGCCATTTGTTGGCCAATCTCCAGTTGGGGGAAGTTTGTCTGGTCAATGTCACCTCCGAGATAGCGCCCCCCCTCCAGTCACTCCTCAGGTACACCTGGCTTCCTATTCTTCAGGAAGAGGATTTATTTGGACTGGGCAGCCCCCTCATTGGCCCACTGAGACGCCCGTACAGAAAACATCACCGTCCAAACCTGCTATTGTTCCACCCGGACCTCCTGACTCTGCATCATGACCTCCTGACTCTGCATCATGACCTCCTGACTCTGCATCATGACCTCCTGACTCTGACCCATGACCCCCATACTATGACCCATGAGTGTTTCTGTCTCTCTGTAGATGGAGCGTGGCTTCGTCTCTGCCGTCATGGCCGATACCTGGGTGCTGCTTCTGGCCTCATTGCTTTCATTTCCATCTATCTCAGGTGAGAAAATGTTAAATTAGAGGACACCCTCAAATATTCCTGAGAGACAGACACATCCCTGAATAGTCCTGAGAGACGGTGGACATCTCCAAATATTCCTAAAAGATGGGGACACAGGGATATCCCCAAATATTTCTGAGAGAGGGGGGAGAAGGGTTTTAGAGTCTCTAGGGAGAGAGTATTTGGGATATGGTGGACCGTGGAGAAGGGATGGAAACTCTGGTGGGAGAGTGTCGGGCCCATGGTGGAGAGAGGTTGGAGAGTCTCAGGTGGGAGGGTATTGGGGCTCTGGTAGAGAAAGATTGGAGAGTCTCTGGTGGGAGAGTACTAGGCTTATGTTGGAGACAGGTTGGAGAGTTTATGGTGGGAGGGCATTGGGGCTCTGTTGGAGAAAGATTGGAGAGTCTCTGGTGGGAGGGTATTGGGCCTATGGTGAAGAAAGGTGGGAGGGTATTGGGGTTCTGGTGGAGAAAGTTTGGAGAGTCTCTGGCAGGAGGGTATTGGGCCTATGGTGGAGAAAGGTTGAAGAGTTTCTGGTAGGAGGGTATTGGGCCTATGGGGGAGAAAGGTTGGAGAGTTTATGGTGGGAGAGTATTGGGCCTATGGTAGAGAAAGGTTGGGGAGTTTTTGGTGGGAGAGTATTGGGGCTATGTTGGAGAAAGGTTGGAGAAGCTCTGGTGGGAGGGTATTGGGGCTCTGGCAGAGAAAGAATTGAGAGCCTTTCCTTGGAATGTGTTAGGCCTATGGTGGAGAAAGGTTTGAGAATTTCTGGTGTGAAGGTACTGGCCCTATGGTGAAGAAAGTTTGGAAAGTCTCTGATGGGAGGGTATTGGGCCTATGGTGGAAAGGTGAGAGGGTATTGAGATTATGGTGGAGAAAGGTTAGACAGTATATGGTGGGAGGGTATTGTGGCTTTGGTGGAGAATGATTGGAGAGTCTCTGGTGGGAGGGTATTGGGCCTATGGTGCAGAAAGGTTAGAGAGTTTATGGTGGGAGGGCATTAGGGCTCTGTTGGAGAAAGATTGGAGAATCTCTGGTGGGAGGGTATTGGGCCTATGGTGGAGAAAGATTGGAGAGTCTCTGGTGGTAGGGTATTGGGCCTATGGTGGAGAAAGATTGGAGAGTTTCTGGTGGGAGGGTATTGGGGTTCTGGTGGAGAAAGTTTGGAGAGTTTCTGGCAGGAGGGTATTGGGCCTATGGTGGAGAAAGGTTGCAGAGTCTCTGGTGGGAGGGTATTGGGCGTATGTTGGAGAAAGATCGGAGAGTCTCTGGTGGGAGGGAATTGGGCCTATGGTGGAGAAAGGTTGCAGAGTCTCTGGTGGGAGGGTATTGGGGTTCTGGTGGAGAAAGTTTGGAGAGTTTCTGGCGGGAGGGTATTGGGCCTATGGTGGAGAAAGGTTGGAGAGTCTCTGGTGGAAGGGAATTGGGCCTATGGTGGGAAGGTAATGCGGCTGAACTACACCTACCAGAAGTGTCATTGTCCTTCCATTTGTTGGTCTTCTGTGTTTTCTCAGGATCCCGTCCATGTGTTCCTGTTGATTTCGGGCAGAGCTCTGTCGTGTGTCAATGTAACGCTACATATTGTGATGGCCTGGATGCCATTGACCTCCCAGTGTTGGGCACCTACAGTGTATATGAGAGCAGTCAGGCTGGAAAACGTCTTGAGCAAAGCACTGGACCCATCATCCAAAATCACTCTGCACCAGCCGGTAACTATTTACACCTTGTGGATTGTCAAGTCTTTGTTAGATAATACCACAATGTGCTTCTTCTGTAAACTACAAAATGAGATCGACCTTCTGGACAAATCATCAGACCATCATGGTGCTAACCCTGTCCTCTGAAGGTGTTCACATTTTCCAGGTTTATAATTTCACTTATTAACACATTGATTTATAATCCTCAAAATGTTATGAGCCACCTTCCATGGCCTCCCCAACCACCAGATCTACTGTAGACTCCACTGAGCTTTTATGGGAAGTTCTAGAGATCTGAAGTCAAAGAAAGGTCCCACTCATTACTCATTTCTTTCTTCTCGTTTTTCCATTATTTTGTTATTGAACTAAATCTGTTCTTTTCTGTTTTTTGTCTTGAGATCTGGTCCTCTCACTGAATGATAAGCAGAAATTTCAGGTCATGAAGGGCTTTGGCGGTGCAGTGACCGATTCTGCCGCCATGAACATTTTGGGGTTGAGTGAAGCGACTCAAGACAACCTGCTGAGATCCTACTTCTCCGAGGAAGGTAATCTGTTCCACCATATTGGGGATGAAGGGTTTATTCATCATCACCAGAGGTTGTAATGCCCCGTTCTTCCAATTGCTTAGGAATTGGTTACAATATTCTCCGCGTCCCTATGGCCAGCTGTGACTTCTCCACCCGAATCTACACCTATCTGGATAAAGAAGGAGACTTCAGCCTGGAGTCATTTAATCTGCAGGTGGAGGACACCAAACTGAAGGTGAGACGTGAAGACCACAGAGTACCATAGAGAAGTCTGTACATCAATGGTGTCACCCCCAACACCCATTTAATGTCTTCTTCTAGATTCCCATCATACACAAAGCAAAGAGCTTATCGAAAAGGCCGATCTCTCTGTTCGCCAGTCCCTGGACGGCTCCGCCGTGGATGAAGACGAATGGTGACATCCGAGGGAAGGGGACCCTTATAGGCTCTCCTGGAGATCGGTACTATAAGACCTGGGCCAACTACTTTATCAGGTGTGCGCTGTGCCGCCAGGAGGTTTTCTCTCCCGTACCTCCTCCGGCAGACATTAACCCTCTCTTCTTTGAATTCCTCAGATTTTTAGATGAATACGCCAAATACAATATTACATTCTGGGCCGTGACGGTGGAAAATGAGCCCACGGCTGGGATGTTGGATGGCTATCCCTTCCAGTGTTTGGGTTTCACGCCAGAGAACATGAGGGACTTTATCGCCAAGGATCTGGGCCCGACCTTTGCAAACAGTTCCCACAGAGATGTTCAGATCATGATCATTGACGACGACCGGATTCTGTTGCCCTACTGGGCTGAGGTGGTGAGTGATGTCAGGTTATTGTGTGACTTCTGTTGGTCAAAGCTACAGCATGCTGCAGTGTGGATCCCACCTAGCAGAGGTACGAGCATGCCAGGTTCTCAGGATAGAAGTGAAATCCATTATCTACTGCCTTATTTTTGCAGATTCTCTCAGACCTGGAGGCTGCCCGCTACGTTCATGGCATCGCCCTCCACTGGTACCTGGATGGGTTAATACCTGCAGATGTCACTCTGGGCCACACTCATGACCTCTACCCAGAATACTTCTTGTTTGCCAGTGAGGCTTGTGCTGGCTTCCTGCCTTGGGATAAGGGGGTGCACCTTGGATCCTGGGAGAGGGGGAACCTATACAGCCATCGTATCATAGAGGTAAGCCAACAGCTGCTGCAGGTGAGATAACCAGCGACTGTCCTATCGCATCTCTTTCTACAGATCTCAACCCCCTCCTCCAATCTGGAGCCTGATCTTGGCCTACAAGTCTCTGATGCCCCCCTTACAATGTTCCTCACCTACAGGTCCCTCACTCCCCTTAGTGTATAGAAGGGTTCCAGCCTACAAGTCTCTGACCTCCCTTTGGGCTGTAGAATGGTCCTGGCCTACAAGTCTCTCCCTCCCGTCAGTAGAATGGTCCTGGCCTACAAGTCTCTCCCTCCCGTCAGTAGAATGGTCCTGGCCTACAAGTCTCTCCCTCCCATCAGTAGAATGGTCCTGGCCTACAAGTCTCTCACTTCTCTAGTCAGCAGAATGGTCCTGGCCTACAAGTCTCTCACTTCTCTAGTCAGCAGAATGGTCCTGGCCTACAAGTCTCTCACTTCTCAAGTCAGTAGAATGGTCCTGGCCTACAAGTCTCTCCCTCCCGTCAGTAGAAGGGTCCTGGCCTACAAGTCTCTCCCTCCCGTCAGTAGAATGGTCCTGGCCTACAAGTCTCTCGCTTCTCTAGTCAGTAGAATGGTCCTGGCCTACAAGTCTCTCACTTCTCTAGTCAGTAGAATGGTCCTCAACTACAAGTCTCTCACTTCTCTAGTCAGTAGAATGGTCCCGGCCTACAAGTCTCTCACTTCTCTAGTCAGTAGAATGGTCCCGGCCTACAAGTCTCTCACTTCTCTAGTCAGTAGAATGGTCCTCACCTACAAGTCTCTCACTTCTCTAGTCAGTAGAATGGTCCTGGCCTACAAGTCTCTCACTTCTCTAGTCAGCAGAATGGCCCTGGCCTACAAGTCTCTCACTTCTCTAGTCAGTAGAATGGTCCCGGCCTACAAGTCTCTCACTTCTCTAGTCAGTAGAAGGGTCCTGGCCTACAAGTCTCTCACTTCTCTAGTCAGTAGAATGGTCCTGGCCTACAAGTCTCTCCCTCCCGTCAGTAGAAGGGTCCTGGCCTACAAGTCTCTCACTTCTCTAGTCAGCAGAATGGTCCCGGCCTACATGTCTCTCACTTCTCTAGTCAGTAGAATGGCCCTGGCCTACAAGTCTCTCACTTCTCTAGTCAGCAGAATGGCCCTCACCTACAAGTCTCTCACTTCTCTAGTCAGTAGAATGGTCCTCACCTACAAGTCTCTCACTTCTCTAGTCAGCAGAATGGTCCTGGCCTACAAGTCTCTCACTTCTCTAGTCAGTAGGAGGGTCCCGGCCTACAAGTCTCTCACTTCTCTAGTCAGTAGAATGGTCCTGGTCTACAAGTCTCTCACTTCTCTAGTCAGCAGAATGGTCCTGGCCTACAAGTCTCTCACTTCTCTAGTCAGCAGAATGGCCCTCACCTACAAGTCTCTCACTTCTCTAGTCAGTAGAATGGTCCTGGCCTACAAGTCTCTCACTTCTCTAGTCAGTAGAATGGTCCTGGTCTACAAGTCTCTCACTTCTCTAGTCAGTAGAATGGTCCTGGCCTACAAGTCTCTCACTTCTCTAGTCAGTAGAATGGTCCTGGCCTACAAGTCTCTCACTTCTCTAGTCAGCAGAATGGTCCTGGCCTACAAGTCTCTCACTTCTCTAGTCGGTAGAATGGTCCCGGCCTACAAGTCTCTCACTTCTCTAGTCAGCAGAATGGTCCTGACCTACAAGTCTCTCACTTCTCTAGTCGGTAGAATGGTCCTGGCCTACAAGTCTCTCACTTCTCTAGTCAGTAGAATGGTCCTGGCCTACAAGTCTCTCACTTCTCTAGTCAGCAGAATGGTCCTGGCCTACAAGTCTCTCACTTCTCTAGTCAGCAGAATGGTCCTGACCTACAAGTCTCTCACTTCTCTAGTCGGTAGAATGGCCCTGGCCTACAAGTCTCTCACTTCTCTAGTCAGCAGAATGGTCCTGGCCTACAAGTCTCTCACTTCTCTAGTCAGTAGAATGGTCCCGGCCTACAAGTCTCTCCCTCCCGTCAGTAGAATGGTCCTGGCCTACAAGTCTCTCACTTCTCAGCTTTTTTCTTTCCTTCTTGCAGGATCTCAGTTATTATGTGACGGGATGGACGGACTGGAATCTGGCTCTGGACAGCAGTGGGGGCCCCACCTGGGTGGGGAATTTTGTGGACAGCCCTGTTATTGTTGATGTGAAAAAAGACGTCTTCTACAAGCAGCCAACCTTCTACCACATGGCTCACTTCAGGTAAGACAAATGCAATGCCTGCGCAGATATCACTAAGACCACCGATCACACCGGATTATGTTTTATCAATGCAGCAAGTTCATTCCAGCCGGGGCCCAGCGGGTCGGACTAAACGCCAACCACAAGAGTCAGCTGGAGAGCATCGCCTTCCTGTGTCCTGATGGGTCAGCGGTCGTGGTCATTCTGAACAGGTGGGTGCTCTATAAGTCTTATAAGGGGTTCCCACCATCCCTGTGCCCATTATTAAGGGTTCCCACCATCTCTGTGCTGAGTTCCCGGGTCTGTACACTCGCTGTGCCCATTATGAGGGGTTCCCACCATCTCTGTGCTGAGTTCCCGGGTCTGTACACCCGCTGTGCCCATTATGAGGGGTTCCCACCAACCCTGTGCTGAGTCTCCAGGTCTGTACACTCGCTGTGCCCATTATGAGGGGTTCCCATCATCCCTGTGCCCATTATTAGGGGTTCCCACTATCCCTGTGCTGAGTTCCTGAGTCTGTACACCCGCTGTGCCCATTATGAGGAGTTCCCGGGTCTGTATATCCGCTGTGCCCATTATGAGGGGTTCCCTCCATCCCTGTGCTGAGTTCCTGGGTCTGTACACCCGCTGTGCCCATTATGAGGGGTACCCACCATCCCTGTGCTGAGTTTCCGGGTCTGCACACCCGCTGTGCCCATTATGAGGGGTTTCCACCATCCCTGTGCTGAGCTCCTGGATCTGTACACCCGCTGTGCCCATTATGAGGGGTTCCCATCATCCCTGTGCCCATTATTAGGGGTTCCCACCATCCCTGTACTGAGTTCCTGGGTCTGTACACCCGCTGTGCCCATTATGAGGGGTTCCCACCAACCCTGTGCTGAGTCCCCAGGTCTGTACACTTGCTGTGCCCATTATGAGGGGTTCCCATCATCCGTGTGCCCATTATTAGGGGTTCCCACTATCCCTGTACTGAGTTCCTGGGTCTGTACACCCACTGTGCCCATTATGAGGGGTTCCCACCATCCTGTACTGAGTTCCCGGGTCTGTACACCCACTGTGCCCATTATGAGGGGTTCCCACCATCCCTGTGCTGAGTTCCTGGGTCTGTATACCCGCTGTGCCCATTATGAGGGGTTCACACCATCCCTGTGCTGAGTTCCTGGGTCTGTACACCCGCTGTGCCCATTATGAGGGGTTCACACCATCCCTGTGCCCATTATTAGGGGTTCCCACCATCCCTGTGCCCATTATGAGGGGTTCCCCCCATCCCTGTGCTTAGTTCCTGGGTCTGCACACCCGCTGTGCCCATTATGAGAGGTTCCCACCATCCTTGTGCCCATTATTAGGGGTTCCCACCATCCCTGTGCCCATTATGAAGGGTTCCCACCATCCATGTGCTTAGTTCCTGGGTCTGCACACCTGCTCTGTCCATTATGAGGGGTTTCCACCATCCCTGTGCCCATTATTAGGGGTTCCCACCATCCCTGTACTGAGTTCCTGGGTCTGTACACCCGCTGTGCCCATTATGAGGGGTTCCCACCATCCCTGTGCTGAGTCCCCAGGTCTGTACACCCGCTGTGCCCATTATGAGGGGTTCCCACCATCCCTGTGCTGAGTTCCCAGGTCTGTACACCCGCTGTGCCCATTATGAGGGGTTCCCATCATCCCTGTGCCCATAATTAGGGGTTCCCACCATCCCTGTGCTGAGTTCCAAGGTCTCTACACCCGCTGTGCCCATTATGAGGGGTTCCCACCACCCTGTGCTGAGTTTCCGGGTCTGTACACCCGATGTGCCCATTATGATGGGTTCCGACCATCCCTGTGCTGAGTTCCCGGGTCTGTACACCCGCTGTGCCCATTATGAGGGGTTCTCACCATCCCTGTGCTTGTCTGGACCCCTGAGTCGTGTCCCTACCACCCTTGGGGAGTATTACCCGTGTCGCCCACATGTC
>BLSH010368086.1:417892-434880 GCA_018402905.1 Glandirana rugosa | reverse complement strand
CCGGACCGAACCCGAACGATTTTTGAAATGTCCGGGTCCGTGCCACGGACACCCAAAAGTTCGGTACGGACCCGAACGTTACAGTCCGGGTTCGCTCAACACTACTCCTGAGCATTGTGCAGATCTGATCCAAAGCTACTGAAAGTGCCTTCTTAAAGTCATTGTTGTCAAAGGAGGTTCGACCAGCTATTACCGCTACGGGCTCACTTACTTTTTCCTCCATCACTGTGGATGTTTAATGGGTATGTTCAAGACACACAAAATATAAATTGTTTGTGTGTTATCAGCATAAGTATATTATGTTTGTCTATTGTCATGTTATAGATCCCATACACACTGTTAGATTTTCTGCTGATTTTTGTTTTCAGATTTACCAAAGCCATATAATATGAGGTCAAACCTTAGGAGTTTTAATTTGTATGCAATCAGGCAGGCCCTTGCACTACATGGTTTTGGTAAATCTGAAGACAAAAATCTGCAGAAAATCTAATGGTGTGTATGGGGTCCTAGATGAGGTTCAGATCACACAGATCACATTTATGGCAAATTATTGCAGAAAACCAGTTAATTCCAAGGGGTTCACATACTTTATATTGACACTTAGTGCACAAAAAAAATTAGAAAATTAAAGATACAGTCCACTCCATACCCATAGACATGCACATACGTAGATGCACTCATCAGGGGTGCCTACATATAAAAACATTGTTTGCACTACACGTGTTACATTTTGCAATGTATGAGAATACCTGAGAGCAACAATATAGAGCCATTATTCATGATTAACTCTAACCTGAAGTCCTCTAAGGGCTTCTAAAGAGTCCTCCATGAAAATTTTTAGTACTGAAGTTCCTCGTTGTTCCATGGGCTAAAACAATGTAAAAGCTTGATATGTTGGGTATCCATACACGACCATAAATGGGCAATATATTGTGTTTAAATACACTAAAATTAAAGGTAGTGCATTTTTTTTTACTTAAAAAGTGCATTTGATAAACTGTTATGTTAATATCCTGTGACATAAAAAATTGAGACCATTAACATTTTGTTCCCTGAGGTCTTTTCTTTCAGAAAATATATATGCTGTTTGGGATTTTAACTAATGTTAAGGCCTAAAATGATTTTTTTAAGCATGTAAGCAAAACAGCAAAAGTGTGGTGTCATTATTTACAGTTTACATTTCTTTTTTTGTGATTGAGTAGGGGTACTGTGTACATCTTTGCTCATTTGCATGGTGGGTAGAGTATTTGTGGGTCACCTTATCTTAAGAAATTCCAGAATCTGATAAGTTCATTGCTTGCAGACCCCTGCAACCACCTAGCCAGGGAAAAAAGTCTATGGTGAGTATGTGGTAAACTGGTATAGTTTAGGATAGGTGGTCAGCCAGGCTTTGTGCTTAGATAAGTGGGGCTCTTTTGCCTTGTTTTGACTAAAAGAAAGAAGGACACGAAAATATTTAATTTCTTGCATCATTACAAAAAAGGAAAAAGTCATTTTTGTAAAATGAATATACAGCTGTAATAGAGTAATTTTTAACCACTTCACCCCTGGAAGGATTTCCCACGTTAGGACCAGAGCACTTTTTGCGATTCGGCACTGCATCGCTTTAACTGACAATTGCGCTGTCGTGTGATGTTGTACCCAAGCGCAATTTGCGTCCTTTTTTCCCCACAAATAGAGTTTTCTTTTTGTGGTATTTGATCACCGCTGCGTCATTTCTGATTGCCGCTATAAACAAAGAAAGAGCGACAATTTTGCAAAAAAAAAAAACAATATTTCTTACTTTTTGCTAAAATTCAAATCCAAAAAAATATATAAATAAACATTTTTTTCATCGGTTTTGGCCGATTTATATTCTTCCTCATATTTTTGGTAAAAAAATCGCAATCGGCATTTATTGATTGGTTTGCGCAAAAGTTGCCCGTTTATGGATGATGAGAGTTAATTTCTGGGGTTTTTATTTTTTACTAGTAATGGCGGTGATCTGCAATTTTTAGCGGTACTGCGATATTGGGGCGGACATGTCGGACATTTTTGACACTTTTTTGGGACCAATGACATTTATACAGCGATCAGAATTGTAAATGTCCACTGATTACTGTATAAATGTCATTGGCAGGGAAGGGGTTAACCTGCAGGGGGAGATATAGGGGTTACCTGTGTTCCCTAGGCGTGTTCTAACTGTGGGGGGGCTAGGCTACCATGGGCATAAGAGATCTAACTGATCCCAGTGACAGGGATCAGTAGATCTCTTATGCCCCCATTGACAGAGCGGGGAACCACCATGTTTACATTGGCGGTTCCCTGCTCTTTGGCTCTGGCAGCTCATTGCGGCTCGCCGGCGGACATCGGGTCCGCCCGAGCCGTGGGCACACTCCTCTGGAGTGTGTTGGGCATGAGAGCGTGCCGCCGCCGGTGCGTACTTGCCCCCTAGCTGCACCTGCGCGAATCGCCGCCTATTTATGGCGATTCGCGGGACGCATCCACACTGCCGCAGTAAATATACTGCGCGCAGTGTGGAACTGGTTAAAGGGTATGTAAAACATAACAATGATTCTCCATTCAATGCATTTTAATCCATTTAATGCAATATTCCCTTTCGGTCTGTTAAATATACCATTGAAAACATACTCTTATATCTATTTGATAAATGCACAAAATGTTTGTTGATCTTTCCAGAAATCGTAATAGCTGACTTTCTGTGGTCCCTGTCTGTGCCACACTGCCGTTATATTATTATGAAGACTACAAGGCCCTGCCCATCTATGTTATTGACAAGAGGTCAGAGGGAGTTTCCAGTAGTCCTGTTCTGTTTCTGTTGTCCTGATACAGTAGGGTTAGTGGGTGTTATTATACTAGGACAGGAAGTTTATTACTATTAGAATCACCAGGTGAAAATAAAGGAAAGAAAGCCTGAAAAAAAAAGAAAACATCGAAGAACCAGTAAACTGCAATATATAATATTTTTGGTTTTGGGTTTAGAACTGAAAATATAAAATAGGATGGTTCCCTCGGGGGGTTTTATAGCAGCAGATTAAATAATTGAAAATATTTTTTTAAATAAATAATGTTTATCGTACAAAAGTTAGATTTACAGGTTTTTAAAATATGAGCTCTGGTTGCACAATTGGTAACAAACAATGGAATGTGTAGTTCTTCAAAGGGTCAAAATGAGACCTGGATAAGGGTTCTCAGGAGTTTTAATGGAACCATATCTATCCTGAGGGGGAGGGGAACAGCTCATGGATGACTTGGGATCACTCATTCTTTTATAAATCTCTGGTTGTAGGACCATTCCCAATTTCCAATTTCTAGTAGTAAATATACCTCTAAAGTCTTCAATGTACCTTTTTAGTAAAAATCCCCCCGAAGAAGACCACGACTGCATGGGTTGAAACACGTCGGGGAACTTTATTGTGGTTGGAATCACTGTATGTTTTGCCCTACTATGTTTTTACTGCTATGTATGATGTATGTATGATGAAATATGTCCCAAAATTGTGCAACCAGAGCTTGTATTTTATAAATATGTAAATATAACTTTTGTACAATAAACATTTTTTATAAAATTCCCCTGGGGGAACCAACCTGTTTTGTATCATTTTTGGGGTGTGCAGCCCTAATATCTTGCACATGGTTTACTAATTTACTAATATGGCACATATCAGTGCATATTAGTAAATACGATATATTTAATCCTGGCATTTATATTGCATTATCAATTTACACAACTCTTTACATACTTTTTCATTCACTTCAGTCCCTGCCCTCAAGGGCCTTACAATATAAGGTCCCTAGCTCAAATACACAGTATGGCCAATAGACAGAATGCAATTAACCTACTTTGGAGTGTAGGAACAAACCTACACAAGCACAGGGAGAACATGCAAACTTTATACAGATAGCATAGTACAGAATTTGCTCCAGAGCTTAGTGAATGAGGGGAAGCTCTGCTAATTCCCATCATCTGATCAAGTGAAAGCAAAAATTTTGTTTTTTTAACAACATATGATGGGGTATTCTTTGCAAATTGAAGTTTCACCTCATTTACCAAGCTCTGGAGCAAATTTACTTGCAGACTGCAACTACATTTGAAAAGTGGACAGTCTATTTGCCTTTAGTAAATCAGCTAATGTATTACTTGCTGATTGGATGTTTCACTGCTTTTCACTGGGTTGTATATTTAACACCACAACTTTAAAAGCTTATAAGAGAAAAAATATGTAAAAAAAAAACCTCAGTGTATTGTAATAGTTGTTTTGAGGCTCAAATCAAACATTTGCCAAATTCTTGGAAGACAAACTGTAAACAAACAAAATAAATGATTCTATTAGTGGTAACTGAAGAGGATTCTTTTGTGACAATTTCTAATGTAGTAAATGATTTCTGTCCAGATTGCTGTGTATTGCTTCTGTTGACTCTAGCTCACATTGGCATTTGTTCAATGTTTTTTTTTTTTTTTTCTTTCTCATGAGTTGTACAGTTATATAGCTCAATGGAATGTTGAGTATAATGTAATTGATAAAACATTCTATTTTTACAGAATTGTTTGCATTCTTCAATCATTTTTCAACAAAACATTCCATCAATATTACCTCATAAAATTGTTTTTACTCAGGAACAACTATTTCTAATCTTTCTTTTACTTTATGACATTCTCTTAGTGTTTATCGGCTTGTCTAACATATATTATGTAATACAGAACAGATCTAAGTAACATTAAATGACAATTGTAAAATGTACTAGTAAAGACATTCTTTGACTACATGCTAGTTTGCTGGTGCATGTGTGTGCATATAGGCTTGAACTATATGTTCATAGTTTGTACTGCGTTATTCAACAATTATCACATGTTCATCTTATGTTACTTGGTGGCACATTCATGAAATAAAGCTTTTGACTGCAGCATTTTACCCTGTAAAGCAAAGCACAATAAAGCAGATTTTTTTTTAGATTGGTTGTATAACAGCTAGGGATTCATCTGTTGTTTACAATGCACATACACAGTAGATAGGAAAGACATTTTTTCCTGGGACCAGCATTGTCTCTAGGTAAATTATCTATATACCGAAAAACCCACATGACAAAGAGAACAGAGACAACACCTAGAAGGCAAGGAGAGAACCTACTTTCTGGTGCACCTAAGATCTTTCTTTATAAATGTTTTTAATGCATTGGACAAAGACAAAAATGTACCTTTCTAATATTTTCTTTAAGTTCATGTAAAGTGCTTATTTTATTAAAAAAAAAAACTTTATAAACATTTGGGTTGAAAAGGTACATTTAGAAAGTCAATGAAATCAACAGATGTACAAAAAAGATGCTGTGGCAAACTGTTCCTCAAGAGCTAGGAAGTACCAAAATAATACGTTTGAAAATGACTTGCTAAGCTATTGCTAGACTTGCCAGGCTTCACAAGATTTTTGCACAATTGCAGCAAGTTCGCATTGCATGACTCCAGATCAACTTTCTTTGCAAACATTCTGCAAGTCTGCTGCAAGTTCTGGTTCAGTTATGTTGTGCAATAGTCATTCCACCACAGGGGTCACCGTGGCTGAATTTTCATGCTGTAAACTTGCAGAGCTCCTGCTGTAGACTCACTGCTGTAACTTTGCTCTTGCTAGAGACTTGCCACGCAAATTTGCTACAAATTGTAAAAGTGTAAACTCAAAAAGGTGTGCTTCAAGTGCTCTGTATTTGTACAAGTTGACAGTGAAAATGTGCAGCAAGTTAACAGACTTACAATTCAACACTGCCACAAATTTGTGGCAAGTTATCCTTGCTATCTGGGAGTGTTACTGAAGTTCTGACGTTAAAGCTAGTTTCTAATGAAATCCTACACTAGCTATATTTGAATGTCCCTCATTTTGTAGATAGAAAGATATATTTCATTAACAGCACATTTTGCTTGGAAAAAAGAAACATTAAAACAAAATATTGATATTTTACAGCAAATTACCAGAATGTAGTAACAACAGCATATATTTGTTATATATAGCATAAAACAGTTTTTTTTTTCCATGTTTTACTTAGCAGTTGATGCACTGTCCTTCACATACCCCTGGTAAGAAAAACTAGGAAAAATAGTAACCCTAAGCTTGTGAATACATAGAACAACATCCATAGTTGTTATAAGGACCCTACTTGTTCATGGTGCTAATGGAAAAATGTCAGGCACAAGAGGATTAGACTGCATGTAACAGCCACATCCTGCTAAGATAGTTAATTACAATAAGGGAATCTGTCCATGGTCTCTTTACAGACCCCCCACCTTCTCTTTTGTCTTCTTTTCTCTTAACATTTGGGAAAAAAGGCAGTAGAAAAAGGTCACGTGGCTGACCATTATGCATTGTTGCATTTAGTGCACTAGCCTGCTGTGACATGCTCCATTTTGCTGGATCTCATGTTGATTTGTAGCACCAATTCTAGCTGTATGTTACAAGGAACACCATCTATAAGTGCTAGCTTGGAGAACATTGTGCATTTAGCACACAACAAAACACAGTCGTGCTATACCACATACTGAACGTAATTCTGTGTTTGGGTCTATATTTTCTTTAAATATATGTATATAAAGATAATTCAAGTTTAGATTCTTAGTTATTCCACCTGAAAAGCTGTTTATTGGTTCTGTACTACATTTGTCCAATGTATTATTAATATTGTTTATTTTTTATTTTTTCCTTTGCATAATGTGCTGACAAACTGCAATACTATATTCCTCTACGCTAAGTGAGAGAGGTCAAGAGAACATCCATTAGTAAGAAAACTCCCTCCGTTGCCACGTACCTCCTTATAATCCTGCTGCTTGTATTCTTATGTGTACATGGAAACAAATGGAAACATAAAATCTTACTTTGCAAAGAGAGAATGGTTGCAAAGCTTTTATTTGGAAGGAGAAATGTTTATTTTTTACCTTGGGAAAGAGAAAAAATGTTTTGGTAGGCACCACATTGATTCTCCTTAAAGT
The DNA here is from genome assembly GCA_018402905.1 of Glandirana rugosa. Classification (NCBI taxonomy): domain Eukaryota; kingdom Metazoa; phylum Chordata; class Amphibia; order Anura; family Ranidae; genus Glandirana; species Glandirana rugosa. The sequence goes on along the minus strand of BLSH010368086.1, from coordinate 427,910 downwards.
ATTACCTTTAATATTATCTTTCAAATATATGCAGATTTTAAAATATATTTTAGAAGAAAACATACTGGTGAGAGATGTTATCACAGAGAAAATAAATTGATATAAAATCAGTGCTACATTCAAACATATAGAATAAAGTTGTGCAGTAGGGATACTGTGATGTACCTAAAGATATTTAGCTGATAATATTTCTAGAAATGAAAATAACAATCTGATCAAGACCCCATAAAGTTAATCTATGTTTATTTTTTTGCTCTCCCGGTATAGCATGCTCTTCATGCTATGCATGAATCTATAAATTTAGCATATATGGGTAGCATGATAGAGGGGGCTGCACCCATGCACCCTTAATGGACAGGCTGTCCTTGAGTGTCAGTGTAGTGTAGTGATGAAAACCATTCATCTTTACATTAGTGTGCATCTAGGGACAGTTCAGTTAGTGTCAGTGTAGTGTAGTGATTACTACCATTCATCTTTACATTAGTGTGCATCTAGGGACAGTTTAGTTAATGTCAGTATAGTGTAGTGATGACCACCTTTCATCGTTACATAAATGTGTATTTAGGGACAGTTCAGATAGTGTCAGTATAGTGACCGTTTAACTCCATATATTTCATTGGGTTACTGCAGGTTTAACGCCATATAGTTCTGTGCTTTACTGCAAGTTTAACGCCATATATTCCATTGCGTACTGCAAGTTTAGTACCATATAGTTCTGTGAATTGCTGCAAGTTAAACTCCATATATTTAATTGTGTTACTGCAAGTTTAACGCCATATAGCTCTGTGCATTACTGCAAGTTTAGAACAGTACATTTCATTACATTAATGCAAGTTTAACACCATATATTTCTGTGCGTTAATGCAAGTTTAAAGCAATATATTTCTGTGTGTTACTGCAAGTTTAACGCTGTATAGTTCTGTGCATTACTGCAAGTATGACGCCATATATTTAATTGCATTACTGCAAGTTTAACTCCATATATTTCATTGCATTACTGCAAGTTTAACACCATATATTTCTGTGCGTTACTGAAAGTTTAATGTCGTATATTTCACTGCGTTACTGCAAGTTTAACACCATATAGTTCTGTGCATTACTGCAAGTTTAACGCCATATATTTAATTGCATTACTGCAAGTTTAACGCCATATAGTTCTGTGCGTTACTGCAAGTTTAATGCCATATATTTCATTGCATTACTGCAAGTTTAACATCATATAGTTCTGTGCATTACTGAAAGCTTCACGCCATATATTTCTGTGCGTTACTGCAAGTTTAACGCCATATATTTAATTGCGTTACTGCAAGTTTAACACAATATATTTCATTGTGTTAATGAAAGTTTAAGGCCATTTAGTTCTGTGTGTTAATGCAGGTTTAACGCCATCTATTTCATTGAATTACTGCAAGTTTAACGTCATATATTTTATAGCATTACTGCAAGCTTAACGCCATATATTTAATTGTGTTACTGCACATTTAACGCTATATATTTCATTGCATTACTGCAAGTATAATGCCATATAGTTCTGTGCGTTACTGCAAGTTTAATACCATATTTTCATTGCATTATTGCAAGTTTAACACTATATGTTTCTGTGCGTTACTGCAAGTTTAAACCATGCATATTTCATTGTGCTACTGCGAGTTTAACGTCGAATAGTTCTGTGCATTACTGCAAGTTCAACGCCATATATTTAATTGCGTTACTGCAAGTTTAACCACTTCCAGACTGAGCCTCTTTTTGGCATTCGGTGTTTACAAGTTAAAACCATTTTTTTGGCTAGAAAATTACTTAGAACCCCCAAACATTATATTTTTTTCAAACACCCTAGAGAATAAAATGGCGATTGTTGCAATACTTTTTGTCGAACCATATTTGCACAGCGGTCTTACAAGCGCAATTTTTTTGGAAAAAATTCACCTTTTTTGAGTTAAAAAATAAGACAACAGTAAAGTTAGCCTGATTTTTTTTTGTTTATTGGGAAAGAGAATGTTACGCAGAGTAAATAGATACCATACATGTTATGGTTGAAAATTGCGCACATTCGCAGAATGGCGACAAACTCTGGTACTTAAAAATCTCCATAAGGAACGCTTTAAAAAATTTTAACGGTTACCAGGTTAGAGTTACAGAGTAGGCCTTTTGCTAGAATTATTGCTCACACTGATACCTCACATGTGTTATTTAAACACTGTTTACATATTCGGGCACGACTTACGTATGCATTTTCTTTGCTGCGTGAGCTTGCAGGGATGGTGGCGCTTTAATACATTTTTTTCTTTTTTTTATTTATTTAATTTTTTTTAACACTGTTCCTTTAAAAAAAAATCTGATCACTTTTATTGCTGTCACAAGGGATGTAAACATCCCTTGTGCAGTAATATGTGGCGACAGGTAATCTTTATGGAGGGATCGAGGGTCTAAAAGACCCTCAATCCCTCCTTTGCACTTCACAGTATTCAGATCGTAAAAAACGGGGATTCTGAATACTGTCATTTTATTAAAACCGGCACCATTAGTCGCCGAGTAAACCGGATGTGACATCATGACGTCGCTTCCGGAAATATACAAAGGAGTCCCAGTCAGAGCCGATTCCGGCTTCTATGGGGACTCCACACAGACGGCGGATGCGCTGGATCGGAGCTCCGGTCTCCCGGTGGGACGGGAGGCCAGACAAGAGCGGCGGACGACGGCAGGAGGGGGGATATCCTCTCCCACGGCCTGGGATAATGGCCGAGCGGCTCCCGAGCTGGATCGGTCATTATCACTAATAGCCGGCTGCCTGCTCTAAAAAATGGTACTGGGGTATAGCCTGTAGCTGCAGGCTGTATCCCGATACTTCCACTTAATGGCAATTTGCAGGAAGTTGTTAATGCCATATAGTTCTGTGCGTTACTGCAAGCTTAACGGCATATATTTCATTGTATTACTGCAGGTTTAATGCCATATATTTCTGTGCATTACTGCAAGTTTAACGGCATATATTTCATTGCGTTACTGCAAATTTAACGCCATATAATTCTGTGCATTACTGCGCGTTTGACGTGGTATATTGCATTATATTGTAGTGTATCCATGGAGTGTGTCTGTGTAGTGAGTACCCAAATTAAAGTGCACCAAACACCACTTTCCATTGGTTAAAGTGCATCCACCTACACATTTCTACATCTTTATTACATTTGGTTAATAAGCACCCCCCACCCCCCATCATGTCTGGGAGGACAACAAGGAGAGGCAGATGTTCCCAAGGTACTGACTGTAAGGGGTCCAGCAGTGTATGTGTCTACAGGCAAAGGTGGACATGGTCAGTCCTCAGGCAGGGCATCATTTCCTCAGTTTAGTGATGTTGCCTGTGCTATCCAGCCACAGCATGCAGAGGAGGTGGAGGAGTAGCTTACTAAACCGCCCTCATCCCCCTCATTCTCCATCGCCCAAGCAGAGACTAGTGTGCAGTCCCTTGCAGCTACCAGAGTGGCTAAACCTGCCTCCTTGCCCACAGCTATTCCTGCCATGGGCCCAACATCAGGCATGGAGGAGTCAGCAGAGTTATTTGAACACAGCATCAGCCACTTGCTACTTGGCGATGCACAGCCATTACTCAATTCAGATTGAGGAAGGCAGGAACATAAGGCTACAGTGAGTGGAGAACACTGGTACACAAATTGGCATTCAAGTTCCCCCAGCCGCAGCGTATTGCCAAGTTGATTTCAGTGGTAATGAGGATGGAGGAGATGATGAGGTCAATGATGTGACTTGGGTGCCATATAGAGCAGAGGAGGAAAATGAGGGTGAGGCAAACCCCAATGAGGCAGCCAGCATGGAAGACCAGAGAGCAGCCACCCTATTTCAGTACATTGTGGAACTGTTATCTCCTAGCCCACTCCCCACAGCTCAGCTGTCTGGGCCTTTTTTATTACATGTGAAACCCATCGCACTGTTGCTATTTGCAAAGTTTGTCTCAAGCACATCAAAGGTGGTAAAAACACCAGCCATTTGGGTACTGGAAGCCTGTGCTAGCATTTCTCCTGCGGTGTTGCTATCAGTGTGTGAAGAATGGGAGAAGAGGGTTGCATTGACAATCCAACACAATGGGCAGCACATTGAACACATTTTATAAGTGGTCAGAAACTTGTAAATAACTAATGAAAGAATAAAGTTGCGTTAAAACCAAGCACACCATTGTTTTTCTTGTGAAATTTCCAATAAGTTTGATGTGTCACATGAACCTCTTCCTATTGAAAAAACAAAAGTTGGATTCAAAATGGCCAACTTCAAAATGGCCACCATGGTCACCACCCATCTTGAAAAGTTTCCCCCCTCACATATACTAATGTGCCACAAACAGGAAGTTAATATCACCAACCATTCCCATTTTATTAAGGTGTATCCATATAAATGGCCAACCCTGTACATTAAGGTTGCCCTCAAAGGGCCGGTTGTATCTGTAAGACTAGATGTCCAGAGCACCTCACTCCCCCTTATCAAATGTCAAAAGCTCCCTCACTATCAGGAGTCAAAAGTCCCCCACCCTCCCTTACATCACAGTGCACTCCCTTTACCTTGTGCTGCTGCCTGGAAGAAGCTAGGGATGGAGCAGGGAAGCAGAAAGTGCAGGGTCTGAAGGAGGACCAGAAGAGGGCTGGAGTTTGCTGAATTTTGAAACCCAGGAGGCAGAGACAAGGTGGTGCTGCAGCTGCACAGAGAGGTACAGTTCTGTTGTCCTCTCTGCTGCCGACAGCTGAGAAAAGGTGGGGGCAGAATTGAGGGGGGGTGCTGTAGCTGTAGGAGAGGTATGACGGCCACATGAAATGTCCTGGAGGGCTGCATTTGGCCTGTGGGCCTTGTGTTTGACACATGTGCTCTATAGGGTTACAGTGTGAAGGTGCCACCGACACCCAAAGACCAAATTTTCTGCACCTGTTTGACAGGTGCATATAATTGCATTTTTTGACAGCAAGGCCAATTCTTGCTTTCATCAAGTGTACCTCTTATAAGGTTATGGTGTGAAGGCGCCACCGACACCCAAAGACCAATTTTTCTGAACCTGTTTGACAGGTGCATATCATTGCAATTTTTCACAGCAAGTCCAATTCTTGCTTTCATCAAGAGTACCTCTATAGGGTTACGGTGCCAAGGCACCACCAACACCCAAAAAACTATTTTTCAGCACCTGTTTGACAGCTGCATCAAATTTATTTTTTTTTTTACAGCAAGGCCAATTCTTCCTTTCATCAATCGTGCCTCTTATAGGGTTACAGTATGAAGGGGCCACTGACACCCAAAGCCCAATTTTTCCACACCCGTTAATTCTATCCAAAGTCTGTGGAAGAGACATCATAATTTATCCAAAAAATCTCTAATCTTGTTTCCAGTGCACTACATTGTGGCCATTGCTTACAAAATAAAGGAAGTTTGCAGGGAAAATGTCTTTTTTTTTGCTTTCTAAATGCAATTATTGCTGCAGCAGAATTTATACATGGTACAGATGTGCCACTTTATAGGTAGACTAAGGGGACCCCCAGGCACTATACTGAAAGGGATTTTTAATTTTTATGCATTCACTTTAAGCATCAATAATTCACTGCTCATTTAAAGATGACTTTTTTTACAAACTAAATGTTAAAGAGCAGATGTTAAAATCCATATTTATTGAGATGCATTAAAACAAGAATATGGACTAATAGCATGTTGTGCACATCAAGGTACAAAAATATATATTAAAATTGGATACAATAATAACAAATGTAACAAGATAAATCTGCTACCACTTGGGGATCACAACGCGTTTCGCTAAGAGCTTCTTCGGGCGATCCATTGTTATAGTGAATACTATAGTAGTACTACTACTACATGCCCTGGACACAGATAAGGAGGAAGCTTTTCATTTAACACGTCCAAAGGGTCATACAGAACAAGTGGGACTTTTCCTAATGGGATGGGAGACGGGTTCATAACCCTTCCTCCTACCCCTCCTCTCTTGATGTGGACCTGCCCACTGGCATAAGGAGCATGTCTGTCTGTTGGTTTGGGGATATCCCCAACAATATGATTACAACTCGCTCAGTTGAACGTCTGGTTGGCCCTTCACTGACGGGACAAAATGATGTATTCACTATAACAATGGATCGCCTGGTGTGGCCTGGATGCAGAGGAGACTGGACGTGCCTTGGAGGAGCTCCCTGCATAGAGACAGTATCTGGAGGCATCCGACATCTGGGAACCCGGGTAAGAGGCACTATCCACCACATCACATTAGCGACTTTTAAATGATAGGTTTTGATCATACTAAGGCACAACTAAAGATGTACCCCTGTTTTTATAAGACTTTCCCAGTAGACAAGAATAAGTTATATATTTATATATATATTTATATATATATATTTTTTATTTTAGCACACATTTGGAAGACACCTCATACACTTTAGCACTTTAAGAGCAGATGGAAGACATTGCACTATGCTCTGTATAGTTTATTTTCACGATACTAAAATTAATATACATAGATTGTAGGAATTATGTACTATTTATTGATGAATGTAAGTTCCCAGCAATGCAATGCCCATATAAGGTTATTTATGTGTTAATATGGATACATTACCTTTGCATCAGATTGGATGGAATATATGGGTTTTTAAATGGTTAAAAAAGATTTATCACAGATCATATTCACACACTGGATATATAATTGCACTGTAGTGTTAGATACATATATATTTTATTTTTGGTTACTTTTATCAATTTTTACGAAATTAAGACGCAATACACCAACAGATTTGCACACAATCACTATACACGATTTTATACATAGACAAACCCGACAGACCACTTTCAATATTCATCCTTAATAACAATGTGGGGAATAATGCTCTGCATGCATTGAAATGAATTGCATGAGGTAAATAAAACAATCCACATTTATATAACAACACCATTATAGGAAAAGTAAATACAGGTATATATAACATAATCCCCAAGAAAATGGCGTCAGTTGATCTACTGAGAACTCCAAGAAAATGGCGCTGGTAGCTATAATAATAAACCTATTTGTATGAAACAATCGTCCCCTAAAAACTTTAGGACTAGAATTAAGAGCCGGTTAAATACTCAAACATACACCCGGAGTAGATCCATACTGACATTTAGAGAGACACAATAAAATTTAACAAATGCGGCGTATGCACGGACCGAAAGGACTACAAGAAAATGGCCGCCGTTCATTCCCAGCATTACATGGCAGAAATCACTGACAAAATGGTGGATACATTCAAAGGGATATAAAAAGACACCTCCACACATCTCCTGCTATCCCCTTTGATGAAGTCACGAGGCACGTGACGTAACGCGTAGGGCGGCAGGAGAGGTGTACCTTTGATGACACTGGAACGAGCTCGATGCTCATGGAGCTTTGCATGTGATTTGTTTTATAAAGTGAGTGTTCCTGTTTTTATATTTTAATAAATGCTTGTTGAAACGTTATTTGCACCAAGAGTGGTTTTGTTTGTTGTCCCTATATACCCCCCTGAGATGGTCCCAGAGAAATAGCTGATGGTATGGAGCTTTTATGAGTAGAGAAGGAAGCAAGAGGAAGGAATAGGAGACCGAGGACCCCTAGTGGTGGGAATCGGTCCCTAACTACACAAAGATACCTTTACGTGTATATATCCAGCACACTTCAGGTGAGAGGCTTGAGCACCTAGAAGTGTTATCACAGAGGAAAAGTCACCAAATGATATACCTGGCTAACATCACTTAAGCACCTATAAGGAAAGGCACAAGTTATTTTAAGAAGAAAGTCACAACTTGAAGAAGTTTTTTATGAATGTTCCATACAGACTATGAACACAGGAGTTTTACCCTTTGAAACCTGGATTTGCTAAATGTTCTATATGCATGATCTGACGTTACACAGCTTGGGTTGATTGATGTGGTATATGCAGGTCCAGCCTTGAGACGCATAACGATATACCATTGAGTAGTATCTATATTTTAAAGTCACTTTACTACGCTAAGATTTTATCACCTCAGGATTTTATGCTTGTTATGCATGTATGGTTATGGAATTGTATTATATGTAAGTGTTAGCGCTCCACCCTTTTTACTTTTATCCACCACACCAGCCTCCCTGTCCCTGCAGCTACAATTTGAGACGCTTATTCCGCGGATCAGAAGCTCCGGTCCGCAGCGTTAATAAATCGAGGCCCCGGCTTTTGCGGCCTACCCGTGGCGGAGCAGGTCACGCCATCTACAGCCTCCGCAGGGCCCCATCTGCCCTCTAGGGCCCTATCATTCATTAGGACTGGGTCAGTGCCCTCAGAGGGCTTAACCCTAAAATACCCGGGCATCCATTTGACCCCTCATCCCCATTCCCTGTTCAGATGTAATTATATTCCCCTGCTGAATACCATTAAAAATATCTTAGATCCTGGTCATACCTCTCCCACTCCTGGCTGGGGAAAATAGCAGTGATTAAGATGAATATCCTCCCTCATATTTTTTTTCTATTCCAGATGATACCAATGGGGATTCCACCTGGTTTCTTTACAACACTTCAAACCATGATCTCCCACTTCATTTAGGGGAGCAGACGCCCCAGAATCTCCAGAGCTACTCTCTTCCTCTCCAAGGGGTCTGGGGGTCTGGCCCTACCAGACTTGAAAATGTATTATTATGCTATTGTCCTAGGTCAAGTTTCAGATTGGAAATACCAGAGAGATAGCAAAATATGGGTCAGACTAGAATATGAACTAAGTGGTACAGAATTGGATGGCATTCCTTGGATCCCTCCCAGGTACAAATTTCTTTCACCTTCAGCCTCCCCCTTAAAGATTTCCTCATTATCCTCCTGGGATACATTGCACAAGAAACTTTCTCGGTCTTATAATTCCCCCTTTTTTTTTTTTTGATTCAACAGTGTTTATTAAAGTTTGCAATTTTACACAGGATTGCACATAGTATACTATCATCAAAATGATTATACAAACATTGACATTGTTACAGGGTGAATGTTAGGCACAAGTGGATTGGCATGTACATCTTCCACAGAGTACATAAGTATCGGTCTCGTCTATACAGTTATCGATATCGAAAGCATTCCACAACAGATATCTGTGCTTGGGCCTGCCTTTATCACTAGCATGTGTCAGCCGCTTGTAGCCAACGATCCCATATCTTATTGTATTTGGTTTGGCAACCTCTATTAATATATATCATTTTCCTGTAGGGTAGCGCATTATTTATTTCCCTCAACCAATCATCAAACTTTGGAGGTTCCTGTCTCATCCAGTTGCGAGCTATCACCTTTCTGGCCATGAACATGGTCTCATGAAGAAAGGTTTTAGTAAATCTGTCCATGTCCACATCGGAATATAGACCCAAGAGACATTGTTTGGGGTTAAGAGTCATTGGAGAGCCCATGTGGTCATGGATGAAATCCACTATCTGTTTCCAGTATGCTTGAATGGGCGGACAAAGCCACATAAGATGGAAAAAGGTACCTGTCTCCCGAGCACACATTAAGCAGGAGACCTCATCATTTCCCTGCATCCTGGCCTTCTTCACTGGAGTTATATATGCTTGATGTTTAACCACTTGACAACTGGGCACTTAAACCCCCTTAACAACCAGACCAATTTTCAGCTTTCAGCGCTCTCACACTTTGAATGACAATTACTCAGTCATACAACATTGTACTACAACATACTGACTCATTAACAGTAAGTTTCACACTCTCGCGACTTTCGACTTTTAACCAGACCAACAATTCCCCCAAATTCACGGGTCAACAGTTCACCAATTTGTAGTTCGTATATATTGAGGTCACTTCTTCCGGTCCTACGTCCCTTTACTACTCCAGAGGACGAATTACACACGAGCCCTCTGTCCATGGAAAAAGGTAGAATACACCGAAACAGGCGGGTAAGTTCGTATGACCTTTGTCTATCACCTAAAGTAGGTACTGGTGTACCCGAGAGGTTACTGAGAATTGGGGTTTGTTACAGAGAACCCAGATATA
>BLSH010368086.1:349065-360304 GCA_018402905.1 Glandirana rugosa | reverse complement strand
TTTTTCATATGCGGGTGGAACTTACATATGCATTTGCTTCTGCGCCCGAGCTTGTGGGGACGGGGTATTTTACTTTTTTTTTTTTAATTATTTATTTTACTTTTTATTTTTTACACTGTCCTTTTAAGAAAAAAAATTGATCACTTTTATTCCTATTACAAGAAATGTAAACAATCCTTGTAATAGAAAAATACATGTCAGTACCACTTAAATATGAAATCTGGGGTCAAAAAGACCTTAAATCTCATATTTACACTTATGCAATAAAAAAAAAGAAAAAAAAGAAAAAATTACATTGAAAAAAATTTCCCCTTTAAGAGCTATGGGGGGAAGTGACTTTTGACATTGCTTCCACCAGTCAATGCTATAGAGTTGAGTGGGCAGCATCTTACACTCACTCAGCATCCACGAACTTGGCGGAGCAGACCCAATTGTCTCCGCTGCCATTGGCGGGTCTGGTAGGCAGCAGAGATGACGGGAAAATGGCACGAGGGGGGCACCTCTCCTGCCACCGATAAAAGTGATTTCACGCCAAAAATCCGCTGCAGGGACCACTTTTATCAGACGCAGAATCGCCAGCAGAAAAAAAGAATACGGGGTTATTGTAGCTATCTGCTGCCATAACAAGGGTATTCCACTTCAAAGGACCGTCCTAAAAAATGATGGTGGGCGGTCCGGAAGTGGTTAATGCAGCTCCACCAGTGCCCATTAATACAGTGACACCAGTGTCCATTATTGCAGCCTCACCAGTGCCCATTAATGCAGCCTGATCAGTGCCCATTAGCACAACCACACCAGTGCCCATTAATGCAGCCACATCAGTGCCCATTAACACAGCCTAAACAGTGCCCATCAATGCAGCCACACCAGTGCCCATTAATGCAGCCGCACTTGTGCCCATTAATGCTGCCTGAGCAGTGCCCATCAATGCAGCCACACCAGTGCCCATTAATGGAGCCACACCAGTGTCCTTTAATGCAGCCTGGTCAGTGCCCATCAGTGCAGCCACACCAGTGCCCAGTAATGCAGCCACACCAGTGCCCATTAACACAGCCTGATCAGTGTCCATTAATGCAGCCACACCAGTGCCCATTAACACGGCCTGATCAGATCAGTGCCCATTAATGCAGCCTCACCAGTGCACATTAATGCAGCCACACCAGTGTCCATTAACGCAGCCTGATCAGTACCTGTTAACGTAGCCTGATCAGTGCCCATTAACGTTAGTCCCTCCAGTACTTGGCCTGGGCAGTTCTATACCTAGGTCCTGGCTGCAGGTGGTTCCTCCGGAACTGGGAGCCTGGGGGCGAGGTGAGCAGGCGGGTACTCCCATACCCTTGTGCAGCAATAAACAAATCCCCCGCTGTGCAGCTGTTTAAAAAGAAAACTTCTCTGGGCCCCCTGTGTTCAGCTGGGGCCGGAGGACAGAGAGCAGACTATTTCATTACTTTCAGTTTTAGGAGGATTAATCCAAGGCAACGCTCCTGGCCGGCTCCAGTGTACTGCTATACCTGCCTTCACCTGTATAGTACACTGCGGTGGTTTAATCTGTCAAAAGCTGAAAGTGAAAAAATAGTCCACGCTCAGTCCCCCGGCCCTCGCTGAACACAGGGGGCATGGAGAAGTTTTCTTTCTAAAAATCTGCACGCGGGAGGATTCTTTTATTGCTGGACAGAGTATGGGAGTCCCGCCCGCTCTACCTCCGCTGTCACTCTAACCGGCCCACTGTTAAATTCGCGGTAGACCCGATGGCCAGTACAGGCCTGGTCACAGGAGGCTGAAGACAAAGCAGCACTGGCCGGGTTTAAATAGTCAGTTTGATGTCAACAACTGTCATAGGTGTGCGCGAGTGCCGGAGCGCACAAAAATGCGCAAGGGCTTGTGTGCACATGAGTATGCGTATGCGCATTAGCTAGTGCCCAATTCTTGTGAGCAAGAAAGGGGACATATTTTAGCAATTGCACTGAAGTTCATTTAGAGGAGTAAACTTGTATATTGACAAGCCTTTTTTAAAATTGCCCCCTCCCAATGGGCAGCCTCCGGATGCCTAACCGAGACAGTTTTTCCAGATCATTAAACTTGAATGCTCGGATGAGTCAGGATGGATATTGCTCTCAGATTCCCAAGAATTCTCTTTAGGCCTGTACCCCTTCCACTTGATCAAGTTCTGAATTATATTTAGTCTTTTCCTGCAATCTAAAGTTGCTTCTACTTCTAATTCCTCTACCCCATCAACCATTACTGGCTCAGGAGGACCACTATTCCTTTCAGGGAACGGATAGGGCAGTGCAGGTTTCAGCAATGTCACGTGAAAAACAGGGTGAATCTTAAAGGAATCCAACTGTCAGGAAGCAACTGTTACCTCTGGTACTCGGATCCGGAGGCCTGTGTGCGGGCGCACATAGCGCGTGCGTGCACATGTGCCTGTGCGCACGCGCCTGTGCGTGCGTATGCGTCGGCATTGGTGTCAAATGGCCCATTTAAGCGGAAAGCACCCACAACCAGTGCTGTCCGTTCTACAGCGTTTCCGTGTTCCACAGTGATCTGTTCTGAAGACTTCCTGTTTACCCGCGACCCGGCTTGACTTATACCTGCTTGAACTCTGCCTGCACTGACCCTCGGCTTGCCTACGACAATCCTTCTGCCTGACCCCTTTGTACTTCAGTTGCCTGCCTGTTGCAGAAGCTGCTTGCACCCGACCACCCGACTGCCTGCTCCTTCTGCACAGATTTGCCCGCATGTTACTGACCCAGTCTGTCTCACTACTCTTCAGTCTTTCATGAACCTCTGGATGACACATCATCACCATCTGTGTCTGATCCAGCCCTCGTGCCCCCCTGTGCTCTAGAACTCACTGTCTGCTCTACCAGGGGTTCTGGAACCAAGGCCGTAAGAGAGGTTGCCCACTGCATAAGTCAGACTCTACCATCAGGTACGTGACCCCAGCAATACTAACTCGTAGGCAACTTCATTGATATTATTTTTTAACCTGAAATGGTCCCACATAGTTGGGCCCCAATTTTCTTGATGGGCAGGTTAATTTCAGATTTGTTGTGGCCAACCATTCCTGATCACCAGGCTCCAAGATCAATTCTCCCCTTCTGTTCTTATCAAAGGCCTTTTTATTGGCTTCCTGTGTTTTAGCCATCATTTATTGTAGCAACCTGTTATTAGAAGTGAAAAAATTCAGAGTTGCGCGAACCCGAACTGTAAAGTTCGGGTCCGTACCAAACTTTGGGTGTCCATGACCCGGACCCGAACCCAGACATTTGAAAAAAAGTTTGGGTTCAGGGTTCGGGCAGCCAATCAACAAGCGTTTCACTGGTTTGCCCTTAGAAGCCACCACAGCCATGCCTACTAATGGCATGGCTTTGATTGGCCAGTGCATCATGTGACCCAGCCTCTGTATAATCTGGAGTCACGTAGTGCTGCATGTCACATGCTCTCAGGCTAGTGTAGGTAGAGGATGCTGCCGGCGCTGTGAGGGACAGATTGCAGATATAATAACATCTCATCCTGCATTATAGAACAATCTGATTCTGGACTAGGTAGATATTACTACTACTACTGCTTTGAGGGACAGATTGCAGATCTCATCCTGCATTACAGAACGATCTGATTCTGGACTAGATAGAGATTACTACTACAACTGCTTTGAGGGACAGATTTCAGATCTCATCCTGCATTACAGAACAATCTGATTCTGGGCTAGGTAGAGTTTACTACTCCTGCTTTTAGGGACAGATTGCAGATCTAATAACATCTCATCCTGCATTACAGAATGATCTGATACTGGACTAGGTAGAGTCTACTGCTTTGAGGGACAGATTATTGTTCTAAAATCAACTCCTAGTTCTATAGGGTCAGGATCCTGCTGTTGCTGTAAGGGACAGAATATTGTTCTAAAATCATCTCCTAGTGCTATAGGGAGAGGTTCTTGCTGTTGCTGTAAGGGACAGATTATTGTTCTAAAATCATCGCCTACTGCCATATAGGGTCAGCTTCCTGCTGTTGCTGTAAGGGACAGATTATTGTTCTAAAATCATTGCCTACTGCTATAGGGTCAGGTCACTGCTGTTGCTGTAAGGGACAGATTATTGTTCTACAATCATCTCCTAGTTCTATAAGGAGAGGATCCTCCTGGTGCTGTAAGGGACAGATTATTGTTCTAAAATCATTGCCTACTGCTATAGGGTCAGGTTCCTGCTGTTGCTGCAAGGGACAGATTATTGTTCTAAAATCATCGCCTATTGCTATAGGGTCAGGTTCCTGCTGTTGCTGTAAGGGACAGATTATTTTTCTATAATCATCTCCTAGTTCTATAGGGAGAGGTTCCTGCTGGTGCTGTAAGGAACAGATTATTGTTCTAAAATCATTGCCTACTGCTATAGGGTCAGGTTCCTGCTGTTGCTGTAAGGGACAAATTATTGTTATAAAATCATCGCCTACTGCTATAGGGTCAGGTTCCTGCTGTTGCTGTAAGGGACAGATTATTGTTCTAAAATCATCACCTACTGCTATAGGGTCAGGTCCCTGCTGCTCCTGTAAGGGACAGATTATTGTTCTATAATCATCTCCTAGTTCTATAGGGAGAGGTTCCTGCTGGTGCTGTAAGGGACAGATTATTGTTCTAAAATTGTCTCCTAGTTCTATAGGGAGAGGTTCTTGCTGCTCCTGTAAGAGGTCCTGCAGAATAGACATTTAGACCGGCCTCACACAGCCATTGGTATACTTGTTTTTTTGAATATGCCTCAATATTTTGGGGGCTACCCCAATTAAAAAAACAAAACAAACAAACAACAAAAAGTGTTGGCTACCTCCTCCTCCTCCATCACCGCCACTTCAACCTACACTGCCACGGTCACGGCCTAGTCAACCTCTAGGCTCCTACTCCACATCCACCCCCTTCCCATTTTTATTTTTTTTATTTGATTTTAAGTTATTTTCCTATCCCCATTTTTTTGTAGGGCACTCGTCCTACTCTTACCCCCATTTGGGTCCCCATTGACTTCAATGGGGTTCCGGGTCCGGGGTCAAGTTCGGGTCAAGTTCGGTACCGAACCCGAACTTTTTCACGAAGTCCGGCCGAACCCGCCGAACCTGAACATCCTCAACTCTAAAAAAGTTTACTGTATCTTGGACAGCAGGAATAGGACATTCAGGAATTGCAGTGATCAGAAATGAAGGATGATACCTATAATTGTCGAAAAACAGAGATTGTTTAATAGCAGAATGCTCTGAATTATTGTCTGCAAACTCGACTAATGGTAACAGCGATACCTGATCATCTTACAAACAGGGTGAGAAGCAGTGCAGGTATTGCTGCAATGTCTGATTGGTTCTTTCCGTTCAATAAATAGTTTGCAGATGATATTCCGAACAAAAGGGCAACTTGATTTTCAGGGTTTTACATAAAGCTTTTCAAAACTTAGAGGTAACTTGAACCCTGCAATCTGACACTATATTGGCAGGAACTCCATGCAGTCTCACTATTTCCTTAATGAAAATTTGTGCCATTTCCAGTCATCTCACCCACTATGCAGCATTCCAGACTCCGAGTCTACACAGAGACAGTGCGTGAACTTATCAAATGTCGCTGTGCGGTTTCCCCCTGACATGGCATTTCATCAAACTGGCTTTCTTGAAAAAGTCGGTTTGACGAAATGCTGCATAGGCAGGTGAGACGACTGGGGCTCTGTCACACTGGGAAAACACAGTGATGCATACTAGCAGCAGGATTGTTGTAACCTGTGCAGATAAGTGAAGCCTGTGTTTTAAGATGTTTGTAAATAGCACTCTTTTATCATAAATACATTTTGTAAATTCACTATGGGAGCACTGGGCTGTGGAGGGGGTGGGAGCGGCCGGCTCAGGCTCTCAGCAGCTCGCTGAGAGGCTGAGCTGGGTGCTGGTCCAGGCATGTGGGCAGATCTCAGCTTCAATATCGCAATATTGCCTGAGCCTGGACTGGCTCCGTGACGTCAGCCCGCTGTATACTGACAACGGGTCACAGGAGTGCAGAACGAACTCCTTTGACATCCATCAGGTTAAAATGAATCATAAATGACTGTCCCAGAATTAATGCTCTCAATTAAACTTTCATGGCGATAGGTAACATGTGTACTGCAAAGATCATTTTTGTACTTCGATGCACCTGCTGAATGCACTTATGTTCATGAACAAAGAAGCTGGGGACTTTGTTTTTTTTATATATTGTTTTTTTTAAAAATTAACCTTAAAGAACCACTAGCTATATATGCTCATCCAAATATCAAATGCATTTATTGTGGTCAATACGAACATAAATGTGCATTTTTTGCAGATGATGTTTTAATGCATATTACTTCCCCTCATACAACAATACCTAACCTATTGAAATGTTTAACCTCCTTTTCACGATTGTCAGGACTGAGAGTAAATACAAATAAATCTGTCGCCTTAAACCTCAAACTCTCTGAATCTACAGTAGCCCTACTTAAGCATAATTTTGAGCTCCAATGGGCCACTCATTATCTTTCTTATCTAGGAATTCAGTTGACTTCTTCCATACAAAATTTCTACTCAGCAATTTATCCTCCGAGGTTTAGAAGGCTTGCAGAAGATATGAATAAATGGTTAGGGCAAAATCTTTCTTGGTTTGGAAAAATTTCTTCAGTCAAGATAAATATATTACCAAGAGTTTTATATCTCTTTCAAAATCTCCCTATTGCAATCCCTAAGCGAGGCCTTCTTATTTTTCAAAGAAAAATCTTAAACTTTATTTGGGGACATCCTAGAATTAATAAATGGACAATTTACACTTAAACAAATTGTGGTGACCTAGGAATCCCAAATTTGACTTCTTATTACCTTGCTGCTCAGATAGCCCAATTATCCATCACCCCTAGCCCTGGTTCAACTCCTCGATGGGTTGACATGGAAGCTCTTACATACTCAAAAGGCTCAATTGCAGCTATGATGTGGATTCCTAGTAAATGAAGCCCCCCAATCATGTATCCTAGTCTTTCCTTCTTTTTATCAATTTGGGATAGACATTGAATGAAAAAAAATCTTTGTTCACCTCATACACCTTTATCTGCTTTGTTTGATAGTCCTGAATTTATACCTGGATTATCTTCTAAACTTTTTCAAAGGTGGGAGAATAGGGGTTTGTCAAGCATACTACATTTTTTATCTGGGAATAAATTGTATTGACTGGTTTATTATGAATCCGTATTACAATCACCTCCCTCAGAACTATCTCGATAAAACCTAATTACTTTATTCTTACAAAATAAACTTAGTAAAATTGATCCACCCTCCTATTATCGCTTTTCGAAAAATCTTGTACTACTAGTACTCCAATAACTGGCTGCATTTCTATTTTATACAGTATTATACAGTATTTTGATTAAACCTAACCATAAACTCCCATGTATGGAACAATGGGTAAAAGATCTAAATATGTCTTGGGAACTCTCAGATTGGTATAAAATTATTAATATCTCCAAAATATCAATCAATACATCTTTTGTCAAACCTAATTACAAAACTCCTTTGCGAGGGTACATGGTTCCATTGAGATTAGCTAAAATAAATTGAGAAATCTCTTCTAAATGCTTTAGGGATTTTGGTCTAGAAGGTTCTATGCTACACATTTGGTGGCAATGTCCCAAAATACGGAAATTTTGGATCAAAATATTTGATTTTACATATGAAATTACCAAAATATATATTAATAAATCCCCTGAGATTGCTCTCTTTCAAAAAATTGACATGAGCTTACCTAAACACACCAAACCTTTAATCTCCTATATAATCCTAGCTGCTAGAAAAGCCATTGCACGTTGTTGGAATCAACCTGTAATAACATTTGATTATGTCATACAAAAATTAAACATGATCAATGATAAATTGACTTGCATTTGACACAACTGCTTAACTGTTTTTGACAAAATGCACATCTTTCTTTCCTATTTTTCCATTTTTATTTTTTAACTCTTTTTGCTTATTTAATACCTTAGGCATTAAGGTATTTACATGTTCAATATCTTATGTATGTTATACCTTATTTTATTAACAATATGTTACTTATACTATGTCAAGAAAATACAATAAGTCATTTTTGAACTGAACTACAATTTTTACATACTTTAAATCCCAAATGGCATCTAAGCCACCAGAGACCTTCTCCCTGTTTAGAACTGGTCTCTCCTACAAAACTGAGTTCTAACCTATACCTGACCTCTGCCATCCATGAATAGAGTGGGAGTTCATGTCGTAAAACATGAATATGGCATACTAAGTCTTACTAATATACTGATGTTGTTCTGATACATATCGTGGATCCAAAACCAATGTTACATTGTTATTTTTCTTTTTTGTGTTTACTATGTATTACTTGGAGCATGAGCTCATAAGCATCTGCATATGCTATATCCTTTGTACTTGCTTTCAAAATTTTAATAAAAATCTATTAATTCAAATTAACCTTATTGCAATCACATAGGGTGGCAGTAGCTCCCATGTGACCGCATTTTGCTGTGACAGGTTCTCTTTACTGAGATAGCATCTATTAGACCCCTGATGTCTTCCCTGCCTTCCACTGAAGCTAATGAAGCACATATCATGCTACAGATGGACAGTGGAGCCAGGGATTCATGGCAGGGGCAGTCAGGTGGGGGTGGTACCTTTGGCTGCCTGTGGAACTGATTGGACGGCTGCAAAGAGTTACTTTCACATGAAAGTCCATCACTCACTCTACAAATTTAAACACACTGCTATAGCATCCTAGACTGTGTAAAACTCCTTTCTGACAGCCACTGTATAAACAGCGCTGGTGGAAAAGTGGCTAAAGAAAACCTGTCATGCTACTACAAAGGGGACTCGTCAGCCATGTGACATAAAAAAAAAATGACACTACCACCATTTTGTTGTACAGGGTCTCTGCTTTAGGAAAAAAATATAATGGTCTGGACTTTCAAGTGTGTTAGAAATCAAAGCGTTGGACATGGCCTGTTGTCACCAGCCTCAGAGAGAAGAGGTAGATTTAACACCCTAAACCATTCAACTTAAATCACAAATTTGTGATCAGAAAGGGGACATTTGTGTTATCTCTTGTAATATTTAAAGTGGTTATAAATGCAGAAGTTTTGTTTACCTTAATGCATTCCATGCATTAAGATAAAAAACCTTCTGTGTGCAGCAGGGACTCTCCCTCCTTATTGGCTGAGACAGCAGCTGGTACCATTGGCTGTGTTTTTGACTTTTTTGTATGGATTGAATAAAGAATAAAGAAGCCTATTAGAGTTGGGTGAAACAGTTTGAGTCGAGCAAAAGTTCAGCCCAAACATCACCTGTTTGAATTTGCGGGGCGCTTGCTGTGATGTTTGCCACTGAGTGCCCTACAATGCATTGCACACTGCATAGTGCATTCTCAGTCCTGATTGGGCAAAACTTTGCCCAATCAGGGCACAGTGAATAGCTGGTTGTGTTAAAGTAATTGTAAAGGCAGAAGCATTTTTTTATCCTAATGCATTCTATGATTTAAGATAAAAAAACCTTCTGTGTGCAGCAGCCCCCCTAATATTTACCTGAGCCCCTCTCTGTCCAGCGATGTTGCAGGAGAGATTCAGTTGCCCAAGACTTTCCAGCTCATTAGCTGAGACAGCAGTGGAGCACCATTAACTCCCGCTGCTGTCAATCAAAGTCAGTCAGCCAATAAGGAGAGAGGGGCGGGGCCTAGCCTGGCGCTCTGTGTCTATATGGAATGGGATTCTCAACCCCTCACGCTGTAGCTGTTTGATCGAGAGAGGCTGCTGGTCACATGAGCGCCGAGGAGTGCTCTGAAATAAGGTATAGAATAGAGTTGAGCGGACACCTGGATGTTCGGGTTCGGCCGAACTTTGCAAAAAAGTTTGAGTTCGGCCCCGACCTTGACCCAGAACCCCATTGAAGTTAATGGTGACCCGAACTTTTGGGCACTTAAATGGCTCTAAAAAAGTCCAGGAAAGGGCTAGAGGGCTGCAAAAGGAAGCAAAATGGGGGTAAGAGTAGGACAAGTGCCCTGCAAACAAATGTGGATAGGGAAATAACTTAAAATCACATAAAAAAAATAAAAATAGGAGGAGTAGGTGGATGTGGAGTAGGAAGTTGAGGAGGCGGTGACCTTGGCGGTGTAGGTGGAAGTGGCAGTGGAGGAGGAGGAGGTAGCCAACACTGTTTTTTGTTTGTTTTTTTTTTTCTAATTGGGGTAGCCCCCAAAATATTGAGACATATTAAAAAAAAAAAAAAAGATCACTATCTGCAGACAAGCCCAGAGGCCACAAATGTAGTATTTAGAATATGTATATTTATTTTTAAACCAGCAATGTAGACGCACTTTTTATTTTTGTGCAAGAAATGCACCGCTGGCCGCAAATGTAGTATTTAGAATATTTTTTTTTTAAACCAGCAATGTAGATGCACTTTTTATTTTTGTGCAAGAAATGCACCGCTGGCCGCAAATGTAGTATTTAGAATATATTTTTTTTTAAACCAGCAACGTAGATGCACTTTTTATTTTTGTGCAAGAAATGCACCGCTGGCCGCAAATGTAGTATTTCGAATTTTTTTTTTTTTAAACCAGCAATGTAGACGCACTTTTTATTTTTGTGCAAGAAATGCACCGCTGGCCGCAAATGTAGTATTTAGAATATATATATTTTTTTATTTTTTTTTCACAATAAATTTTTATTGAAGGTTTAGCAGATATTACAAGTTATACTCCCTATCCGGGAGGGCATCAGTAGAGAAGAACCAGTAAGATAATATAGGTAAAGGAAATACAGGTAGTAAATCTGTCCTTCTAAATATGCGACTGTAAAGATCTTCCATGTAGTACAAGACAAAAGGTGTGTTAACAAAGGCCGCGACCCATCCGACAAACATCACATTACTTGCTTACCAAAGGCACCCCTAGTGAGGATGATCCTAGCTATCCCCCTCTCACCGGGAAAGATCCACCCCCTCAAACTGGGATCTATACTGTGGGCGGATTATGCATGTCACTTTAAGGGGCCCAATGTGTGGAAG
This sequence comes from Glandirana rugosa, assembly GCA_018402905.1. NCBI lineage: Eukaryota > Metazoa > Chordata > Amphibia > Anura > Ranidae > Glandirana > Glandirana rugosa. The sequence goes on along the minus strand of BLSH010368086.1, from coordinate 349,252 downwards.
GTAAGTTCAGATGGGTGGCCACCTCTGCCATTACAATGTAGATGGCCAACAAAAACAGCAATGATTGTACTGTAGGAAGGGATGTGGAACCCAAAAAGAAGAAAAAGAGAAAAACCATACAAATACAAAAACACTACAAACAGCCTACCCAGCGCCGGAAACAATTGTGTGGAAAACAGAACATGAT
>BLSH010368086.1:325948-340428 GCA_018402905.1 Glandirana rugosa | reverse complement strand
GACTAGGAACATTTATTTCATTTAAGAAAGTCTCTATTTCAATGTTAGATGGCTGATGTGTTGATTCGTCTTCTTGCAAATTATACAAGGCTTGGTAGTAATCTTTAAAGACGTTGGCGATGTCCCTAGGGTTCCGAAAGACTTCCCCCGAACTATGGTGAGTGATTTTATTCAAGGTGTTTTTTTGTTGTTTTTGTTTTAATTGGGCCGCTAGCAGTTTGCCTGCTCTGTTCCCCTGGGAGTACCAGGAGACTTTCAGGCGTTTGAAATAGGTGTCATACTCTGTTTTAAAGATGGCTCTTAGCTTCTCTCTACAATTCGTCAGTTCTCTCAAAATATCTTCGTTGCCTACCGCATTCTTTTTGTGTTTGCTTTCCAGGTCAGCTATAGATTGGTGTAGTTGGGTGATTTGGTGCAATTTTTCCCTTTTCTCCCTAGCAGCGATCTGGATGAGGTGTCCCCTCATGACTGCTTTGTGGGCGCACCATACGGTCAGAGGGGACATCTGGTCACAGTTGTTAAGCTGGAAGTACTCCTTCAGTTTGGTTTCTAGGTGTTTTTTGTGTGATGGGTGGGATAACAAGTAGGTGTTGTTCCTCCATAGACCCGTAGTGGTAGGCCTATTGTGGTCTAAGAGTTCAATCGTAACGGGAGCGTGATCTGCCCAAGTAATGTTGAGTATCTCAGCTTTGACAACATTTTGCAACACATATTTGTCAGTGAGGAAAAAGTCAATTCTCGAGTAAGTCTGGTGTACCGCAGAGTAAAAGGAGTAGTCTTTTTCCATGGAGTGAAGGCACCTCCAGGGGTCATAAAGACCCTCACTGTGACAAAGTGGGGCTAACTCCTGCCTATGCCTTTTACTCTGAGCGGTAGAGTCCAAACCTCTCTCCATTATCATGTTGAAATCCCCACAAATTACCAATTTTCCCTTTTGGAGCCGTTTAGCCCTGGCCAATGTCTTTGCAATAAACCGCTTGGGCCTAATATTTGGCGCGTATAGGTTGACCAGGGTGTAAAGGGCATTATTAATTTCTGCCACCAAAATAATGAATCTCCCTTTTTCATCTATGATTAGGTCTTGTTGGGAAAAGGAGACCTTGTCCCCTATTGCCACCAAGACCCCATTGTGTTTAGAAGAGGCTTTGGCAGTGAAAACATGAGGGAACTTCGGGTGGGAGCATTTTGGTGCCTTAGATGCTTCAAAATGAGTCTCTTGTATACACACAATATCACAGTGGTGTTCCAAAGCAGTTTTCCACATTGAACGTCTCTTGCAGGGATTATTTAGGCCTCTCACATTAAAAGACATCATTTTTAGAGACATAGTCTTTTAGAAGAGGACGCTATTGGACCATCTAGTGGTATAATCACACCAATAGGTGTTGCGGAGAGTCGTAAGACCACAAGTGGCCCATGAGGAGCAAAGTTGGGATGTTGGACTTGGCTGGGAGCCAAGGTAGGAGCAAACATAGAAAAATGAAAAAAGATCAAGGCCGTAAATCCAACTCGAACAGTAGGAACATCAAACAGTTTAAGTAAAGCTGGCATAGATGCAGCTCTGGTAGGGGGGAACACTTACATACCAAGTGTTCTTCACGAAAAAGTCAAACCAAACAAGTAGGGTCTTACTCACAACGGCCGAAAGCCTGGTGGAGGGTTCCCTCAGCTCTTGTTGAAGGTGTTGCATTGAGCGAAGGCAGTTGGGACATCAGTTGTCATTTGGTGCTTTTGGAGTATGGCAGCATGATTTCCGGTTCTATTAACGGAAGTTGCTCTTTTTCTGGTGACCTTGTCGTGGCGCATTCTGCGGCGACTTGGTTGATGGTGCGATGTCGTCATCTGGTGGTAGTAGGCCCCACTTCCGAAGAAGCTCCAGTCCTCTTTCCTGTGTATGTATGATGAAGGTCTCATTGTGCATTTCCAGAATGAGTTTCGCCGGGAAGCCCCATGTATACAGAATTTTATGGTTCCGTAAGATTTTCGTTATTGGAACCAGGTTGCTTCTTGCCTCCATAGTTGCTTTTGAGAGATCGGCGTATATTGCGATGCCTGCGTATGGATCTGGCAGGGTTAGGTTTTCCCTAGAGAAGAGCATGAGCTGTTCTTTAGTTTGATAAAAATGCAGTTTAGCAATCACATCACGAGGAATCTTGTCTGGTAGGTGGGGTGGTTTTGGCAGGCGGTGTACTCTGTCTATTGTCAGGTCTATGGGCTGCAGGGTTGGTAGGGTGGCGCTGATTAGTTGTTGTAGGTAGTTGCGCAGTTCCGCTGGCTTAATAGCTTCCGGGATTCCCCTGAATTTAAGATTGTTCCTGCGCGCCCTGTCCTCCAAATCTGTGACCTTTGCCCTTAGAGCCGTTAGTTCATCTTTGGTGCTGTAGTGAGCGTCCACCACCTGATTGTGTGCCAGGGAGAAGTCGCTCATCTTTGTCTCTATAAAACTCACTCTATCACCTAGATTGCTGATCTCTCTATTAGTCAGATGAATAAAGTTCTCCATGTCCTGCTGTATGGCTCCCCTCAGTGTCAATAGCATTCCTTTCATAGTGTCGTCTGTAATGGCCTGCCCTGAGGTTGGAAATGCATCCAGCTGCTGAGCAAAGGAGACTGCTTCCTCCATCTCCTCATTCCCCTCCCCCGTGGTGCTGGGTGATCCCTCATGCTTCTCCGTTCTCCTCCTTTGTTTAATGGGGCTGTCAGAGGGGGATTTCGGCAGGGGGTATTCCTCCCCTGAGCGCTCACCTGAAGGGTTATGGTCCTGAGCAATCGCGCTTCCTCTCCTGGCAGCCGCCGAGCCGTTCTGTGTAATGGCGGCGGCGCCATCTTGGCCACGCCGCCCTGGAGCAGGAGCGAAGAAGTCTTGGATCTTCTTCGGTCCCTCTCGCTCCTTGCGCTTCCCCACTGCCCGCATGTTGATCTCCAGCTCTGGCCGGGATGAATGAGCCGATCGGGTGCTGCTGAGGGCCGCTGAGACACGCTGTGATCCACCAGGCAGTCGGAGCTCACTCACTACACGTCCATCAGATCCGGCTGCCGGCTCCGCCCCCTCCTATATATGTTTTTTTTAAACCAGCAATGTAGATGTACATTTTAATTTTGTGCAAGAAATGCCCCGCTGGCCACAAATGTAATATTTTGAACAAAAAAAAAAAATTTAATTTGTCTAACTGCAATGGAAAATCAGTATTTAACCACTTCAGCCCCGGAAGGATTTCCAGCTTTAGGACCGGAGCACTTTTTGCGATTCGGCTCTGCGTCGCTTTAACTGACAATTGCGCGGTCGTGCGACGTTGTACCCAAACGAAATTTGCGTCCTTTTTTTCCCACAAACAGAGCTTTCTTTTGGTGGTATTTGATCACCTCATTTCTGTCATTTCTGATCGCCGCTATAAACAAAAGAAGAGCGACAATTTTGCAAAAAAACCCAAATTTCTTACTTTTTGCTAAAATACAAATCCAAAAAAAAAATATAAAAAAACATTTTTTTTCACCGTTTTTGGCCGATTTATATTCTTCCTCATATTTGCGATAAAAAAAATCGCAATCGGCGTTTATTGATTGGTTTGCGCAAAAGTGGTCGCATTTACGGATGATGAGAATTCATTTTTGGGGTTTTTATTTTTTTTTTATTTTTTACTAAAAATGGCGGCGATCTGCGATTTTTAGCGGTACTGCGATATTGGGGCGGACATGTCGGAATGTTTTGACACTTTTTTGGGACCATTGGCATTTATACAGTGATCAGTGCTATAAAAATGCACTGATTACTGTGTAAATGCCATTGGCAGTGAAGGGGTTAACCTGCAGGGGGCGCTCTAAGGGTTAACTGTGTTCCCTGGGCGTGTTCTTACTGTAGGGGGACTTGCCTAGCTGGGGAAAGGAAGTGGTCACAGCCTTCACTTACAGGAAGGCTGTGATCACAGCCCTTCCCCCTCACACAGAGCGGAGGTCCGTGTTTACATACACGGACCTCCGCTCATTCGCTCCGGGGGGGGCATCGCGGGTGGCCGGCGGCAATCGAAGCCTCCGCACCCGCTCCCTGGACCCCCCCGGACACAGTGAGCGCGCGCGCCGTATGACGGCGATTCGCGTTACAGAGCCACATTGTCGCCGTCAATTGCCGATCAGCCATCGGCAAGCGGTTAAATATGCCAAAATGTTGCCAACTGAACTAACAGAACACGATTAAAGTAGTGTCCCTGACACAGAAGCAGTTGCAAGTGCACTGCACTTGCAAAAATGGGTGGAAACGCCCACCCAACAAACAGAAAAATTGCTTAGGTTTTATATGAGGCACTTTGCTTAGCAAACAAAATGTACTCTAGCAAACAAAAATCTCCTCTAGCACCCACCGACCAATAAATCGCTGTTTTTAACAGATTTTCTAAAGCTAATCTGTAACTCACAGCAGCAGCAGCAGCATCATCTCCCTACACTAGTATGAGATGATTTTCTAAAGCTAATCTGTCCCTCACAGCAGCAGCAGCATCCTCTCCCTACACTAGTATAGTAAGGTGATGTGACATGCACCACTACGTGACTCCAGCTTATATAGAGGCTGGATCACATGATGCACTGGCCAATCACAGCCATGTGATTAGTAGGCTACCCTATAAGCAGTAGTAGTAGTAATCTCTACCTATCTATCTATCTGCAATCTGTCCCTCACAGCACTGGCAGCATCTTCTCCCTACACTACCCAGAGAGCATGTGACATGCAGCACTAAGGGACTCCGGCTTATAAAGAGGCTGGGTCACGTGATGCACTGGCCAATCACAGCCATGCCATTAGTAGGCATGGCTGTGATGGCTTCGAAGGGCAAACGTGTGAAACGCTTGTTGATTGGCTGCCCTGCAGCTATTCAACAGGCGCGAAAAAATACCCGAACCCCATACTGGAACCCGGACTTTTTCTCAAATGTCGGGTTTGGGTTCTGGACATGGACACCCTAAAGTCTGGTACGAACCCGAACTTTACAGTTCGGGTTCGCTCAACTCTAGTATAGAACAGCATTTTATTTATACAGCACATACACTGGAGCACCTAACATTATTAAACAGAGGGGGTTGTGTGGAGACAACAGAGTGGCTTAACAACCACTTTAATTGCACTATAATCTATTTTTACTTAAATTGTTTCTTACTGTTTTTTTCTCCTTGTAACATCCTCGGGGAGCTCCCAAACTTGTCCTGTTTCCACCTAATTCTGTTTGATTGGAGCTAGAGATATAACATTTCTGGAGATTTTGAAAGCAAAGGGAAAAAAGTATTTTTCTCCAGTTTTTTTACGGAAAAATGGAAATTTTCAGAATTGTATAGTTTTACAAATTGAATGCCATTTTGTTACACTGGGAAGGTGAAGCACAGTGTATATAAAATATTATGCTTGAAATAAAAGTACAGCATACTCAGCAAATAAACTAAACCTGATTTTTTTTTAATTTTATTTTTTATTACAAGTGGAATAAAAAGGACTGTGTATGTTAAGGAACATTTCAACTATATGTGATGTCAGGATCTGGTTCATCTGCTGGAGGTGCTGTTGTTCTCAGGGCTAATAGCTGTAGTTCCAGTGTCCGCCAGCAGGTGTCTTCCAGAAGCCAGCAGGTTTCAGTGATCAGCTCCACCTGGTTTGACCTGCTAGGTGGCTATGTAAGGCTTCTCCCACTAGCACACAGCACATCAGTGTTTTGGTGGCTCTTGCGCTACAGTCTGTTTGCTGTTCTGCTCCCAGACTCTGTTGCCATTTGTTCTTAATCTTGCTCTTGCTGCTCCTGCCCCGCACCCAGTAACCAGTACACCACTGCCTTTCTCCCTGCTCCTCCAGTTTTTCCCTCCCTTGTGTGTATCTATTTGTGTATATTGTGTATATAGTTAGTTTGTTAGCAGCTGCTGAACTATATAGCCAGGAGAGCTATTGATTGCTAATAAGCAAGGAGGGCTAGGATGTCATTATAGCCAGGAGGCTGAAGGTTTGCTTTTGTACAGTGATGGTGGAACCCCCTGTATAGGAAACCCTTTGATTTCTGTTTTATTTGAAATTTTCTTTTAAGGCCTCATACACATGGATATTTTTTGACGCCAACATTTTTTGGCATTTTTTGCAGCTCTCCATGTTAGTCAATGGCCCCATAAAAATGCAGACGTTTTTGAGCTGTAGAGGACGTCAGCGTTAGTGAGCTGAAAGTAGAACCCACTGCCAGCGCGTTCTAAGGCTGTAATGTTTTGGCGTTTTTGACGCAGACGCCACAAAACGCTCACTAACGCCCACTAGCGTTGTGCCTACGTTAACCGTCGTTTTTCACGCCAATGTTTTTAGGTTGAAAAATAGCAGAGGATTTTTTTTTTTTAAAAAAAACGTCTATGGACGCCGAAGCTCACTAATGCCGATGCATAACGCCGAAAAAAACGTTGATTTTTCCCTGACGCCGGGCCCGACGTTTTGCTTATTTTTTAACATACGCCCGTGTGTATGAGGCCTAATAAACATGCCCTCAAACAGAGATCCTGGCTGTCATGAACTCACTCCAAAAGCACCTACCACAAGAGCTAAAGACCCCCATGTCACACGTGGTGGAGATATTGCGTTGGGCACAAGACGGAAAAATCAGGGTCCCTGCTTCACAAGTGAGTTCGTGTCACGTTGGTTGTGTGCGGAGGTACAGCCAGGTAAACAGCATTTACAGAGGAATGCTTTTTGGATACAACCCAGATCCCTGCAAAAAGTGAGTTCACCTGTTAAGTGAACTGTGTTTGCTGCATGAGACTGCACAATCTGTGTGCAGGTGAGAAAAGGAATCAGCCTTAAAAAGGCAGCACAAAAGTGTTGTGGACTGTTTGTGAGGATGAAGCAAGAGTGGGAGCCTACCGGGAAGTATTGCAGACTGTTCTTTGCTTCACATAAAGGGGAAGTGCATGCTGTTGCCTCTAGCAATGCTGGTGCAAGGAGACCAGCTATCAAGATGCATGCTCTTGCCCCTAGCAATGCTGGTGCAAGGAGACCAGCTATCAAGATGCATGCTGTTGCCCCTAGCAATGCTGGTGCAAGGAGACCAGCTATCAAGGTGCATGCTGTTGCCCCTAACAGCGGTAGTGCAAAGACTGCACTGCCGAAAGTGGTTGCCCGTGGCAACAAAGAAGTAATTCGGGTCACAGACTTTTGTAGACCTATGTCACCCAAGGATGTCATTGTGGGTTATCTGGAGGACTTTGAATTCTGGGCTGTAAGTAAAAACTGGCCTAGAAACCTCTGGGCTGAGTTGGTACAGCCGCTTATTACTGAAGAATACAGAAAAGTTTACAACGGGATGGTTGTTAACAAAGGGGACTATGACAGCTATAAAGCCACAATGCTGGATAAAGAATGCTGAAAACAATTTCAGAAGGAGTGAGCAACAACTTGAGAGTAGTGTGGTCACCCCTAGCAATTCCAATGATGTCAGTCCCAGGAATTGCAAGTCAAAGGTATCACCCACACAGGCTTATGGCAAGCGTAAAGCAATACAGCGTCCTGGAAGGAAAAGACAAGTTGTTTGGGAGAGCCAGCAAAGAACAGCTGAGAGGATGCCGTCTCCCTTAGCAACCAGATGAAATCTCCAGATCCCATGCCTGGAATGTGGTAAATTGGGACATGATTGTTTGTCTTGTCCCTGGTTGTGGGGTAGACCAAGAGTCAATGTTGCGAAGGAAAACATTTTGTCTGCAGGCCCAGATTCCTGTGCAAATATGTTTGCAGTCGCCCCTAGCAACAGTGAGGAAGTACCTGTTGTGGCTGAAGGGGATGCTAAGGAGTCCTAAAGGGCTGCTGCAGTTCTATCCTATGGCCACCAGGGAGAGTTGCCCAGTGAAAGTGCAACAGAGGACTGCTTCATGAGACAGTGTACTCAATTGAAGATGGTGACCCCTACTACTGAGATGAGTAAGGCTGTCTTTAATGAAATGTTGGCTGGAATCGCTGATTTCATGCTGCAAAAGACTGGTTATGAGACTGTCCATGGTGATGTGAGAGTGACCAGTTAGTGGGGCCACTGAATATGCTCTTGAGAATGACTTTTCCCTGTGCAGCACTCTGTACAGTGGGGAGGCAGGGGTTAAAGTCAAATGTGCACCTGTGCATGCTTCTCAAGAGGGGAATAATGCTGTCAAGGTTTATAATGCTGAATGTACTGATGTTGGGAAAACCCCAGGCTATGGTAATGCTACGGTGAAAGACGGGCTGTTGCCCATAGCAACGGGTAGTAAGTCGGCACACTTGTTGGAAAATTCATGTATTAGAGCCGGAGGTTGCTCTGGATAACTGCAATGTCCCTCAGTGGAACTGCACCTTTTACTGGGAATGTATTAGTGCAATCTGCTAGTACTGAAAATGTGCCGGTATATAATGGGTTAATGCAGCTTGTGGAAAATGTAAAGATGTGTGAGGTTTATGAAGCGCCACCCAAGAAAAGAGTTGAATGTGCTATATTGCAACCTGTTGTGTTAAAAACTGTATTAATAAATACAACAAAACACCGCGCTCAAATTATATGTGCTCTAAGAATTATATAACAAACACATACAACATCTGATATTGTGAAAGTGCTGCTGCTTAAAAGTGAATAAATGCATGAATAGAAAACCTATAAATAATGTTTTCAGCAGCGCATCTAAAGCAAAAAGTGCATAACTTTAAAATACATTCCACATATAAACTAAGACAGTATATAAAGTGCAAGTGCTCATATAGTCCAAAGCCGTAGACAGTGTTCCGTGTGAAGGAAAAACCTCTCTCTAATAGGATTCAATCAAATGTTCACAGACTCATATTCTGTCAAGGCTGGAAAAAAATCCTCCACCGGTGTCACAACGTGTCAATTGTGCACACACTGAGGCTCACCAGAAATACTAGGGTCAATCAGCATAGATCTCAAACCATCCGACCACCGTCAGGATCCCTCACATCAATGGTTCAGGTACTCCAGTGCAGTAATTTGTGTGGAGAGAAGCAGAAATGACCGCTCATAGTGTATCACTTACATAAAATCGGCTTTAATGGTAAAATAAATGCGCTTACATGGTAGCAGCTCCAAACAGCCATTGGTAAGTAAAACAAATGAACAGAGCTCCAAACAGTCATTGGTACGTAAAACAAAGGAACAGACTAGTTCCCATCCGTGCTCACCGCTACTCCTTCCCCGTCTGCAGCGTCACTTCGGGTCCAGTCTGCTTAGCCTCGGTCATCGTGTGGCCCCTCCCATGATGCGTTTTGTCACTTCCGACTTGGTCACAAGTAGAGTTGAGCGAACACCTGGACGTTCGGGTTCGGAGGGTCCGAACGAAGTTTGGAAAAAAGTCCGGTGTCACGTACCTGGTGGTGGAGTCTGACTTATGCAGCGGGCAACCTCTCTTATGACCCTGATTCCTGAACTCCTGGTAGTGTGGGCAGGGAGCTCGGGAGTGCAGGGAGGCACGAGGGTCGGACTGGGTCACAGGCGGTGGTGTGCTGGTCCGTGAGGTGCTCGTGCAAGCTGAAGCGTGGTGGTGCAGGCCGGGTCGGTAACGGGCTGGCAGAGCAGTACAGATGGGTCAGGCTGAAGAGTAGTTGGGTGCAAGCAGAGTTCGTTAACTGGCGGGCAGCGAGGTACAAGGGAGCAGGCAGAAGAGTGGTCGTGGAAGCCGGGGTCGGTGCAGGCAGAGATCAATAGCAGAGTCAAGGCAAGCCGGGTCACAGGAACAAACAATCAGGATCACAGGTTGCTACAGGAACACACAAACGCTGTAGAATGGACAGCACAGGAAGCAGGAAGTTTAAATAGAGCTGCTCATCCAGGAATTAGAGGAACCCACAACCAAATGCAATTAACCCTTAGCACAGTCTTTTTCTAACATCCGGGTTCGGCACCGAGCGTTGCCCGAACGTTATCCCGGACCCCGAACCCCATTGAAGTCAATGGGGACCCGAACTTTTAGGCACAAAAATGGCTGTAACAAAGTCCTGGCAAGTGCTAGAGGGCTGCAAAAGGAAGTAAAATGGGGGTAAGAGTAGGCAAGTGCTCTACAAAAAAATGGGGATAGGGAAAATAAATTAAAATCAAATAAAAAAATGGGAAGGGGGGGTGGATGTGGAGAGGAGCCTAGAGGTTGACTAGGCCGTGACCATGGCAGTGTAGGTGGAAGTGGCGGTAGTCGAGGAGGAGGAGGAGGAGGTAGCCAACACTGTATTTTTGTTTGTTTATAATTGGGGTAGCCCCCGAAATATTGAGGCCTATTCAAAGAAACAAGTATACGAATGGCTGTGTGAGTCCGGTCTAAATGTTTATTCTGCACAAGGTACAGACAAGTCTTGTGGGATCCATGCCTGATTCATTTTAATAAAGGTTAGCTTGTCCACGTTAGCTGTGGACAAACGGCTGCGATTGTCTGTGATAACGCCCCCTGCCGTGCTAAACACACGTTCCGACAATACACTGGCTGCAGGGCAGCCCAGCACCTCCAAGGCATAGACGGCAAGCTCAGGCCATGTGGCCAATTTGGAGACCCAGAAGTTGAATGGGGCAGACCCATCAGTCAGTACGTGTAGGCGTGTGCACACATACTCTTGCACCATGTTGCTGAAATGCTGCCTCCTGCTAAGACGTTGTCTATCGGCTGGTGGTGCTGTTTGTTGTGGCGGGCTGCTGACAAAGCTTTGCCACATTTCGGCAATGCTAACCCTACCTTCTGAGGTGCTGGTGGTGGCACAGCTGCGTTGGTGGCCTTTTCCTCCTCCTCCTCCTCTGCCTTCGCCTTGTGCTTCCGCTGAGCCCCCGGTGTCATTTGGGAATGCCCTCAGCAGCGCCTCTACCAGTGTGCACTTGTAGTCGCGCATCTCTCTCTCACGCTCCAGTGAGGGAATTAAGGACGGCACGTTGTCCTTGTAACGGGGATCCAGCAGGGTGGCCACCCAGTAATCAGAAGAAGTTACAATGTGGGCAACTCGGCTGTCGTTGCGCAGGCACTGCAGCATGTAGTCGGCCATGTGTGCCAGGTTGCCCACAGGCAAAGACAAGCTGTCCTCTGTGGGAGGTATATCATCTGTGTCCTCTGTATCCCTCCAGCCACGCTCCAGTGATGCCCACGAGCTGCGATGGGTGCCATCCAGCTGCAATTTCCTCCTCCTCATCTTCCTCGTCCTCCAGAACTGTGCCCTGGCTTGAATATTTTGGATCCGGCCTATGCTGGTGCAGGAACCCACCCTCCGAGCCACTTGCGAATGACTGGCCTGATAACCATGGAAATGACCCCTCTTCCTCCTCCTCCTCCTCATCCTCCTGTGCCACATCCTCTTCCATCATGGCCCGAAGTGTTTTTTCAAGGAGACATAGAAGTGGTATAGTAACGCTGAGAACAGCGTCATCGGCACTGGCCATGTTGAGTACTCAAAACACCGCAATGCGCTACACAGGTCTCGCATGGAGGCCCACTCGTTGGTGGTGAAGTGTTGCTGTTCCGCAGAGCGAATGACCCATGCGTGCTGCAGCTGAAACTCCACTATTGCCTGCTGCTGCTCGCACAGTCTCTCCAGCATGTACAAGGTGGAGTTCCACCTTGTGGGCACGTCGCATATGAGGTGGTGAGCGGGAAGGCCGAAGTTCTGCTGCAGCGCAGACAGGCGAGCAGCAGCAGGGCGAGAACGCCGAAAGTGCGCACAGACGGCCCACACTTTATGCAGCTGCTCTGACATATCCGGATAGTTTTTTTGAAAATTCTGTACCACCAAATTCAGCACATGCGCCAGGCAAGGGATGTGCATCTAAGCGGCTCGGCCCAGAGCCGCTACGAGATTTCGGCCATTGTCGCATACCACCAGGCCGGGCTTGAGGCTCAGTGGCAACAACCACTCATTGGTCTGTTGTTCAATGCCCGTCCACAGCTCCTGCGCAGTGTGGGGCTTATCCCCCAAACATATCAGTTTTAAAACAGCCTGCTGTCGTTTCCCCATGGATGTGCAGATGTTGGTGGTGAAGGTGTTACGCTGAGCGGATGAGTGGGTGGTCGAGGAGGAGGAAGCGCAGTAGGAGGAGGAGGCAACAGGAGGCAAAGAGAAATGCCCTACAATCCTCGGTGGTGGAAGGACATGGGCCAAATGGCTAGCCGGCTCAGACCCACCCGCCACTATATTTGCCCAGTGTGCAGTTAGGGAGATATAGCGTCCCTGCCCGTACTTACTAGTCCATGTATCAGTGGTTATGTGCACCTTGCCACAGATGGCGTTGCGCAGTGCACACTTGATCTTGTCCCCGACTTTGTGCAGGGAAGGGATGGCTCGCCTGGAAAAGTAGTGGTGGCTGGGAACCACGTACTGTGGGACAGCCACCGCCATCAAGTTTTTGAAACTGTCCAGATGGAATGACAGCATTTCAAAGGCCAGGAATTTTGAAATGCTGGCATTCAGGGCCAGGGATCGCGGGTGGGTAGGGGGGTACTTCCTCTTTCTCTCCAGTGTTTGGGAGATGGACAGCTGTAAGCTACCATGGGACCATGTGGAAATGCTTGAGGACGGTGGCGGACATGGTGGCGTTGCTGTCATATCGTCTGTTTGCTGGGTGGCAGGTGACACTGTCACTGTAGAGGTGGAGGAAGAGGCGAGGCAGCAACAGAAGAGGAAGCAGGAGGAAGCCGAGACCTTTCTTGGATTTTGAGGTAATTATTCCAATGCAGCTTGTGCCTTGAATTTAGATGCCTGGTCATGGGGGTTGTGCTCAGGTTGAGAACATTTATGCCCCGGCTCAGGCTCTCATTGCACAGCTTGGAAACCACTCGTGTCTTGTCATCAGCACATTGTCTGAAGAACTGCCACGCTGGGGAACGCCTTTGAGCTGCCTCTGGTGTGCTAGGTCCCTGGGTGCGGTGGGTAGTAGCAGGCCTACTGTCTAGGGGACGCTCGCTCCGCTTTTGCAACCTGCTTCCTCTTTTGCTGTGCTGGTGCCTCTGTGCGACCACCACCTCTTCCTCCAAACTGCACATGTCACTCGCATGACCCTCATTCCATGTGGAACAAGTAGTGGGGCGCTATAGTGGAACTATAGTGTCTAACCTAAAGGTGGCTACAAGATGGAAAAAAGATCATGTATATTTAAACTAGATATCACGATACCACTTGTGCAGGTTAAATATGGTGTCTACCTAAAGAATGGTGGACACCTCTATGCATTCAATAAGGCCCCCTGGAGAAAGGACGTCTAGGGTGTATATCCAAAATGTCTCCCTCGCACATCATTTTTTAAAAAGTTCTGCCAGGGGGAGAGCCCCAGATATTTGTTCTATCTTTTTTCCATCTTGTAGCCACCTTTAGGTCAGACACTATAGTTCACATGCATTCCTGTTCCTATAAAAATCTAAAAACACCATGAGAAAATATGTCATAAAGTAATATATTTCTCTTAATTATAGAATACGCATGTGGGAGTCTCCATATGCATATAGGACTGATGCATATGGGATTGAGGACCACAGGGATTGTTTTATATATGTCTTTATGCACATATATGTGAGTGCGTGTATATGGATGTGTGTGTTTTCATGTATACACATATGTGCATATATACATTTTTTAAATATTTTTAAAATACTTTTAAATATGTTTTTTAATGTAATTCCTATTATTCTCCATTATTTTTTATTATTCTTTATTTAATAATGAATTTTTATTTTTATTTTATATTCTTAGAAATATAAGTATATAAGTTTTGGCCACTTAGAAATGTATTATCATTATTGGTTATAAGTATCTTACTATTGTCTCATTATTTACTTCCGCTTTTAGTCTTGCTTCCGTTTTTTTCCCCCTCCTCCCCTTTTTCATTATGGACATTACATATATATATATATATATATGTATATATATATATATATATATCATATTTACGGACATTCTTCAGCACCGACTCCTCCTATTAGCCTGAAGAAGTAGCGCAGGAAGTTCAGCCTTTGACCTGCTTGCTAATGAAACGCGTCGCGTAATGGTGAAGCCATCATTCTTGGACTCCTCGTTTGCTGCGTTCCATGGCTCATCTTAGACGCCGCCGCACAAGCCGGCTTCCCATCTGCAGCGGCGTTAGTAAGAGGACGGTTGGACAGCTGGAACATCTAGGACTCTTAGAGTGTCGGCGATCTCCCCTCTCCTAGTGATCAGTCGGTTTATGCCTACATTGTGCTACCTGTGTGAGTGTTTTTATACCTTTGTAATAAAATAGTACTTGCTTGCTGCACTCAGAGGCGCCTTTCTTTGTTTATATCATTCCATGTGGGGTCTAGGACCTCATCATCCTCCACATCAACTTCCACCCACCCTTCACCACTGCCCTCCTTGTCAGTCTGCACACTGAGGCAAGCTGCAGCAGTTGGCCGTCCTACTCCTGTACCTTTGTGGTCGCGTCGTGTAAAGACTACTACTGCTTTGTGTCCACGGTTGACGACGTCGAACGGAGTCACACGTCTGACTGTTCCTCCCGTCACCA
>BLSH010368086.1:295905-306038 GCA_018402905.1 Glandirana rugosa | reverse complement strand
CCCTATAGCAGTGTGAGATGATTTTAGAGCAAAAATCTATCCCTCACAGCAGCAGCAGGAACTGCTCCCTACACCAGTATGAGATGATTTTAGAACACTAATCTGTCCCTCACACCAGCAGCGGGAACCTCTCCCTATAGCAATATGAGATGATTTTAGAACAATAATCTATCCCTCACAGCAGCAGCAGGAACCTCTCCCTATAGCAGTATGAGATGATTTTAGAACAATAATCTATTCCTCACAGCAGCAGCAGGAACCTCTCCCTATAGCAGTATGAGATGATTTTAGAACACTAATCTGTCCCTCACACCAGCAGCAGGAACCTCTCCCTATAGCAGTATGAGGTGATTTTAGAACAATAATCTATCCCTCACAGAAGCAGCAGGAACCTCTCCCTATAGCATTATGAGATGATTTTTAGAACACTAATCTGTCTCTCACACCAGCAGCAGGAACCTCTCCCTATACCAGTATGATATGATTTTAGAACACTAATCTGTCCCTCACACCAGCAGCAGGAACCTCTCCCTATAGCAGTATGAGATGATTTTAGAACAATAATCTATCCCTCACAGCAGCAGCAGGAACCTCTCCCTATAGCAGTATGAGATGATTTTTGAACTATAATCTGTCCCTCACAGCAGCAGCAGGAACCTCTCCCTATACCAGTATGATATGATTTTAGAACACTAATCTGTCCCTCACCGCAGCAGCAGGAACCTGTCTATAATGCAGGATGAGATGATATTAGAACGCTAATCTTTCCCTCACAGCACCAGGAAACTGTACCTACTCCAGTATCAGATGGTTTTAGAACGCTAATCTTTCACCACACAGCACCGCCAGGAACCTGTCTCTAATGCAGGATGAGATGATATTACAACGCTAATCTTTCCCTCACAGCACCAGGAAACTGTACCTACTCCAGTATCATATGGTTTTAGAACGCTAATCTTTCGCCTCACAGCACCGCCAGGAACCTGTCTTTAATGCAGGATGAGATTATATTAGAATGCTAATCTATCCCTCACAGTGGCGGCAGAATCCTCTCCGTACACTAGCCTGAGAGCATGTGACATGCAGCGCTATGTGACTCCAGCTCATATAGAGGCTGGGTCACATGATGCTCTAGCCAATCACAATGGCTTCTAAGGGCAAACGAGTGAAACGCTTGTTGATTGGCTGCCCTACAGCTATTCAACAGGCGCCAAAAATAGTCTGGGTCACATGATGCACTGGCCAATCACAGCCATGCCATTAGTATGCATGGCTGTGATGGCTTCTAAGGGCAAACGACTGAATCGCTTGTTGATTGGCTGCCCGGCAGCTATTGAAAAGGCGCGAAAAATACCCGGATACCGAACCCGAACCCAGACTTTTTCTCAAATGTCCACATTCGGGTTTGGCACACGGACACACCAAAGTCTGGTACGAACCCGAACTTTACAGTCTGGGTTCGCTCAACTCTAGTTAAAAGGAACACATCAACAGCAACAAATGGCAAGTTGGCATGTTGGAGATCTCATTCTTCCAAAAGACAAGGTCCAGCAGGTAACAGTAACCAAAGGAGGATTGATACAAACCTTTTCTCGACCAATTACAGAGTTAGTACTCCTTTTGCCAAGTGAGTGACTTATGCAAGGACTAGCCATGCTATTGGCAGGGCGGGGAGTACATTGTTGCTAACTACAAATTCTACTTGGAACTTTTGACATTCTTTGAAGGCGTCATATGTCAGATTACTACCTGCAATCCTGTTGAACTTATGTTTGTTTGCTTGTTGCATGTTTTCTCATTACAGATTCCAGGACATCTATCAATATTGGACATTATTAGACTTATATATATATATATATATATATATATAATATAGGTTTAAGGTTATGAAATCGAAAGATTTCAGACGGGGAGTGTTGTGTTACGCAATGTGAATTATTATAATGTCAGCAACTGGTGTGACCAGAAATATGTGAACTGCACAGAGAATAGCAGACACAAGTGTAAGTGAATAAGGTGATTTAATAAAAAGATAAGTAAATGGTGATCCAAACGCACTTCTAATATAAAAAACAGTGTAACCAACCAAATAACAGAAATAGTGAAAACTGCCTAAATAGGTAAAGGGAAATGTCCAAACCGTAAACAAAGCCAGGCCAGGGTCATACACGGAAGATCAGTAGAGGGAGCAGGGAGCACGACAGGACAGGAACAGGGAGCAGATGCTGGGGACCGTTGGGGGAAGATCAGGCTGCAGACAGGGGTCCCGGAGCAGATTCAGGATTCAGAGGCACATGGAGACGCAGACCAAGGCACTGAGCATATGGTAGACAGGGTTTATATATCCTTCCTATAACGAGCATCAGGTGGTGACTCATGAGCCTCTGATTACTGGGAGACACCCGCTGGTGGACACTGGAACTGCAGCCCATGGATCCAGGAGCCACAGTGCCACCACCAGATGAGCCCTTTACTGACACCCGCTGGTGGACACTGGAACTGCAGCCCATGGATCCCCGAGCCACAGCGCCACCCACTGGAGGGACTATTCCTGACAGTACCCCCTCTAAGGAGCGACCTCAGGACGCTCCAAACAGCTGTAGGGGATCTAGTCCATAAGAAAAAGTCCTCTGCTACATGAGTCCACAAAAGGAGTTCCTTGAAAACTGAAGAAGCCCTGGGTCTCCAGCAAGATGCCCCACTGCCAAGATCCATTGGAAGGTAACGTGTCCCCCCACCTGGATCATGCAACTGGCTGAGTGCCCCACTGCTGGGGTCAGACGACTGGCTGGGTGTCCTGCTGGCCGAATTCCCTGGGATGTAACACATTCGCAGCTTCGAGTCCCTCAACACAGTAGATACCCCAGCACCGGGGTCACACGGGTTATCTTCAAATTTAGCTCTGGGGTCATGTGACAGTACTGGAATACAAGCACCGATGTGTCTTGTCATGACTGAATAGCTTGCCTGGTCTCCAGGACTTGCACTGCGCATAAAAAACCCATTAGGCCTCTCCGAGGCATCGGTTACCCAACCTGGGTCCCCTAGTACACCCAGAGCTGTGGCAGTCGCTCCCAGATCATGGCAGGGCTCAGATCGTACTCCACCATTCCCTAGGAGTTTACCATAACCAGGGCCATGAAGGTAAACGCAGCCATTAGTCATCCATGTTATTTCTAGACCACCAGGCTCGGGCGTTGCATAGGAGCAACACTGTTAGAAGAAGACTGTGCTGAGGACTTGTTTGCACTTTGTTGTGCTTTCCTCGC
This sequence comes from Glandirana rugosa, assembly GCA_018402905.1. Taxonomy (NCBI): domain Eukaryota; kingdom Metazoa; phylum Chordata; class Amphibia; order Anura; family Ranidae; genus Glandirana; species Glandirana rugosa. Next base: position 302,769 of record BLSH010368086.1, on the reverse strand, counting down.
GCTGAGGACTTGTTTGCACTTTGTTGTGCTTTCCTCGCGCTCCCGGAGGATGGCGGCGCCGGGCAGCTTTATTTGAACTTCCTGCTCCTGTCAGCAAGTGCTGTCCAATCTACAGCGTCTGAGTACCTGTGAGCATCAGCTCTGATCCCTGTGATCCGTTCCTGTGTTGTTCCTGCCTTTCTAATCCGACCCGGCTTGATCTGACCTGCTGACTATCTGCCTGCACCGACCCCGGCTATCCACGACCAACCGTTTTCCTAATCCCTCTGTACTTCTGCTGCCAGCTTGTTAACGACCCCTGCTTGGACTTTGACCACTCTTGCCTGATCCTTTGTACCGCACAGCCCGCCAGTTGCCGACCCAGCCTGCACGACCACCCGCCTGTCTGCACGACTACCTGGAGCTTCACACCACCACCAGTGACCATCCAGCCCTCGTGCCATCCCGCACTCCGGGACTTCCTGTCTGCACTACCAGGGCTCCCCGAATCGAGTGTGTAAGAGCGGTTGTTCACTGCATAAGACAGACTCCACCACCAGGACCGTGACATTAACGGACAGCCATGTCCGAGTCTGCGCAGGGAACACCCTCCGCCATGGATCAATTGTGTGTACATTTGGCCGGGCTCACACAAGCCGTCAAGGACCTGCAGGAAGGCTATACCCGGCTGCAGGGAGAAGTGCGGGAAATGCGTGAGCTTTCTGCTCCCTCCACATCTGGAGGTGGAGCCGCCACCTCTCGCACCATTGTGGCATTGCCTTCGGAGCCCAAGGTCCCTTTACCCGACAAGTTTGCAGGGGACCGCAGCAAGTTCCGGACCTTCTGCAGTTCATGCGAATTATACTTGGGACTGCAGCCCCGCACATTCTCTCTCGAAGCCACCAAAGTGGGCTTGATCATTTCCTTGCTGCAGGGAGAGCCCCTAATCTGGGCTCATCACCTCTGGGAACAGAGAGCACCTGAAGTCGGAACCCTGGATGCCTTCTTTGATGCCATGGCCCAGCTCTACCAGGATCCCCACCTAGCAGCCACAGCCGAAGCCGCCTTGCACGCCCTACAGCAGGGTCGGCGCACCGCTGAGGACTATGTAGCAGAGTTCCGGCGTTGGAGTGCAGACACAGCGTGGAATGACGCCGCACTCTGCTACCAATTCAGGTTGGGTCTAGCCGAGCCACTGAAGGACAGGCTTGCCCGCGTCGGGGTGCCTGCGACCCTGGACGCCTTAATTAACTTGGCCATTCAGATTGACCGAAGGCTCAGGGAACGCCGGGCTGAGCAAGCAGTGGGACCCCTTCCTGTCTCACGCCCAACCTGGATGATGCCTTGGGTGCCCGGTCGCACGGCCCCGGCACCAGCTCCATCTGTACCCACAGACCTGCCTGAGCCAATGCAGATCAGCCTCCTGCACCCATCCCTCACTCCAGAGGAGAGACAGCGACGCCGGGCGCTCAGCCTGTGCCTATATTGTGGTAAACCCGGACACAGGGTGAGGACCTGTCCTGCCAAGGCCGGTAAGTGGCGCCATCAGGTCAATCCAGAGACTTCCTCAGCCGAACACACTACATTTCATCTAACCCTGTCTATCTCTTTACAGTTGCCCGGAGGGAGCATTCAAGTGCCAGCGATCATTGATTTGGGGGTGTGTAGCTGCCTATGGACCAAGCGTTTGCTGCACTACACCAAGTGCCCCTGCGCCCCAAAGCGCATAAGTTAACTATCTGTGACACCCCTGTAGAAGTCTTGTGAGACTAAACGCATCGGGTGACGTGAGCCTGCTCTGTACCATTGCGCAATTCATGGTTTATATGTGGAATTCCATTTGTGAACGTTTTTATCCTGGAGCATGTAAGTGCAAAGTTTGTAAATAAAGTGACTATTATTTAAAGGATATCATGCTATGTAGTGCCTTTTGTTTTTGACGAGGCATTGGGATACCCTTCAAAGTCTATCTATGACCAAGAGGTTTTGTGGATGTCCTTGTCCATATTGGATGGTGCTGTGAAGGATACAGTCCGAGTGTACCCCCTAGAGGAAGAATCGTTATCCTGGGAATTTTGATGGTGGCCCTTTGGATGGGTCCTGGTGGATATATATGCTGTTTACCCAGTTATAGCTGGTAAGAGTACCTTTTATTTCTCCTTGTGGTGGTGACACTGCATGTGGATGATAATTTGCTTCCTCTCTTTATCACCAGGTTGATACCTCTAATTTCTGGATTACTGCACTATATGAACAGTCTTCATCTGATTGAATAGAGCAATTTTGCGAATCAATATGAACACATATTCTCTCACTGGATTTATGGACTATTGGGCTTAATTTCATGCTTGAGTGTTCTGTTGCACTATATGTTATATATGAATTTTGGACAACTTATAATATTCACATATTTTTAGTTGTATTTTATGTTATATAAATTTTGAATAATATTCACATAATTTTTAGGATTATTCACATTGGATTAGCACTATTTTCAATCTGTTCCCTGCATTAGACAGACTCTTATGTCTGGTCCACCAGGACCGCGACAAACACACTGCCAGAGGGACTCTACCGAGGCAACCGTCAACTGAATCTTAGGCCAAACAGACAACCCATATAAGTCACATGAAGGTTCAGAGCTTACCGATCCATTAACAGGTGAACACTCAGCCTATACACAACCATACAACTGATCAGGCTGAGCAGCGGGCAGAAGCACATCAGACTGGACAGCAGGCACTGGGTCGTCAGACTGGACAGCGGGCACTGGATCATCAGACTGGACAGCAGGCACCGGATCATCAGACTGGACAGCGGGCACTGGATCATCAGACTGGACAGCGGGCACCGGATCATCAGACTGGACAGCGGGCACCGGATCATCAGACTGGTCAACGGACACCGGATCATCAGACTGGACAGCGGGCACCGGGTCATCAGACTGGGCAGCGGGCACATGATGATCAGACTGGACAGTAGGCACCGGATCAGACTGGACAGCGAGCACAGGATCATCAGACTGAAAAGCAAGCACCGGAACATCAGACTGGATAGCGGGTACCGGGTCATCAGACTGGTCAACGAACACCGGATCATCAGACTGGACAGCGGGCACCGGGTCATCAGACTGGGCAGCGGGCACCAGATCATCAGACTGGACAGTGGGCACCGGGTCATCAGACTGGACAGCGGGCACAGGATCATCAGACTGGATAGCAGGCACCGAAACATCAGACTGGACAGCGGGTACTGGGTCATTAGACTGGACAGCAGGCACTGGAACATCAGACTGGACAACGGGTACTGGAAAATGAGACTGGACAGCGGGCACCGGATTGTCAGACTGGACAGCGGGCACTGGATCGTCAGACTGGACAGTGGGCACTGGATCGCCAGACTGGACAGTGGGCACTGAATCATTGGACTGGACAGCGGGCACTGGATCAACAGACTGGACAGCGGGCACTGGATCATCAGACTGGAGCAATTTGGCTGGTGTGCAGGCTGGCTTGAGTAGATTGGCTGAAGTGGAGGCATACTGGGATAAATTGGCTGGTGTGAGGGTAGACTGGAGCAGATCGGTCAGCGTGGGAGCAGACTGGAACAGATCGGTGGGTGTAGAAGCAGACTGGGACAGAGCGGTTGGTGTAGAGACAGTATTGGATACAGGCTGGATAGAGCTGGTTGGGAAAAACTTCAGTTTCTTCTTAGATTTTACCATTGGAGTTCTGTAAGTGACTGCAGGGCTGTAAGTAGGGGGTGCGGCTGATGTAAGAGTATGGCTGGAGTATGGTAAGGAGGGAGTAGACAGAAAGGAGGATTTTTGTGGAATTGTTGCAGGCAGCGGAGAAGAGGTTGATGGGTTAAAGGCAGGGTAGGTGCAGCAGGTGGAGACAGGGTACAGATTTTTGGTAGGTAGCAAAGTATATTGGGCTGTGGTTGCTGTAGTTGAAAGAGGAAAAGAACTTTGAGCAGGTAGGTCTCTGGTGGCAGGAATGGGTTGGTGCAAGCTGAATGGGGCTGAATACAATATATCTGACCATGCCTGTAGTAAAGGTTGAACAAAATTCGGTGTACATACAGCCTGTCTGACAAGAGCCTGCACTGCGTTAATGCACTCTATTAACACCTGTCGAGGGCATGCTGAATAATGCTCAAAGAAAAAAGCTGAGTCATCTTTGAGTAACCATATCAGCGATTCTACCTGAGGTTTGCTGAAAGGAAGGGAAAAATCATCGCTGCCCTAAGGAATGCTGGACAAAGCCAACTCTGCACACACCTGAATCAAAGGCTGAACATCACTAAACAACATACTGCCCTGATCAACTAGAACATGAGCCAGACGCATACATTCCAAAAGCTGTTCACTAGTCCACTCCTTCAACATTTGGTGGCAATAATCATGATCCTCTGTCACCAGCAGAGAAAAATAAACAACCTCCTCTGGATGCATGTTGTTACCAAAACCAAGATGGCTTCCCTGTGCAGTCACTTCCAGTCAGGACTGGCCTTGGTGTTATGTCAGCAACTGGTGCGACCAGAAATGTGCGAACTGCACAGAGAATACCAGACACAAGTGTAAGTGAATAAGGTGATTTATTAAAAAGATAAGTAAATGGTGATCCAAACGCACATCTAATATAACAAACAGTGTAACCAATAGACTTGTGCATGGCTAAAAAAAATTTTTGTTTTTCGGAAATTCAAAAAATTCGGAATTCGGAAAATCGGAAATTAAAAAATTTCAGATTTCGGAAATTAAAAAATTCAGAAATCCGAAATTCGGAAATTTGCGGTAATTCAGCAATTGCGGTAATTCGGAAATTTGCGGTAATTTGGCAATTGCGGTAATTCGGAAATTCGGAAATTTGCGGTAATTCAGCAATTGCGGTAATTCAGAAATTCTCGGTAATTTGGCAATTGCGGTAATTCGGAAATTCGGCAATCGGAGAAGACGAAAATTCAAAATTCGGAAATTCAGAAATTCGGAAATCCGAAAATTCGAAAATAACTAAGGACATTTGAAATAATAACTAACTAATAACTATTAAATTATAGGTATTTGAATTTCCTTGAAAGCTTGGCTGTTAGTGTACTTAAATATGAAATTTATCACTAATAGCCATATTTTCAAGAAAATTCCAATACCTATAATTTAATAGTTTTTATTAGTTTTTTAATATTAATGTATTATGTTAACTTATTATAAATAATAATAAGCTATTATTATTTCAAATGTTCTTTCTTATTTCCAGAATTTCGGAAATTCGGAAATAAGGAAGAACATGTGAAATAATAAGATATTAATTTATTATTTTAACTTATTATAAATTATAATAAGCTATTATTATTTCAAATGTTCTTCCTTATTTCCAACTTTTGCAGTGTGTGACTGTACATATGCATACTGTATATTTGTATGTATGTGTGTGTATACTGGGTGTGTATATACTGTGTGTATATTGTATGTATATTGTATGTATACACACAATATACATCCAATATACACACAGTATATTCACACCCAGTACACACACACACATACATACAGTATGCATATATACAGTCACACACTGCAAAAGTTGGAAATAAGGAAGAACATTTGAAATAATATTAGCTTATTATAATTTATAATTTAAAATAATAAATCAATAACTTATTATTTCAAATGTTCTACCTTATTTCCGAAATTCGGAAATAAGAAAGAACATTTGAAATAATAATAGCTTATTATAATTTATAATAAGTTAAAATAATAAATTAATAACTTATTATTTCAAATGTTCTTCCCTATTTCTGAAATTCGGAAATAAGAAAGAACGTTTGAAATAATAGTAAATAACTATTAAATTATAGGTATTGAAATTTCCTTGAAAGTTTGGCTGTTAGTGAACTGAAATATTAAATTTATCACTAGCCATATTTTCAAGAAAATTCCAATACCTATAATTTAATAGGTATTTATTATTATTTCAAATGTTTTTCTTATTTCCGAATTTCCGAATTTCGGAAATAAGGAAGATTATTTGAAATAATAAGTTATTAATGTATTATTTTAACGTATTATAAATTATAATAATCTATTTTATATTTCAAACGTTCTTCCTTATTTCCGACTTTTGCAGTGTGTGACTGTACATATACGTACATACATACAGTATGCATATGTACAGTCACACACTGCAAAAGTCGGAAATAAGGAAAAACATTTGAAATAATAATAGCTTATTATAATTTATAATACGTTAAAATTATAAATTAATAACTTATTATTTCATGGATATAAATGGATAGATGAAGGACAGGTGACTGGAGGAGCCCAACCCTCCTTAAAGGTACATGACCAGACACCCAGCCGTGGCCCCATGGAGGCTGCGGCGCTGGTATGGCACCAAAAGTGGTAACTACACAAAAAACAAGGTCACTGTCCCCCACCTATAACTGGCCACTACAGCAAGGAGCTCTGGAAAGGCTGATATAGACAAAAAGCAAAAAAAGTTCCGAGCTCAACTTGCGGACTAGTCTGCCACCAAGCCAAATTCACCTGTCTAACAGTTCAGCGTTTAAAAGACAGGGGATTGGTTACACACATTTGCAAGTGTATGCGTAAGCTGCAGGCCCCGTCAAGGCTCCCTGTATACTGCAGACCTAACTCTATATAAGAGGCTTCACAGTGGAAGCACATACAATTGAATGGATAGATGAAGGACAGGTGACTGGAGGAGCCCAACCCTCCTTAAAGGTACATGACCAGACACCCAGCCTGATCAGGCGTTCAACTCGAGCCTTGAAAAAAACGAAAAACAGATATAGTCGGAAAGGTCTCGAGGAACGACATCACCGGTCAATATCCACCCCCTGTCACTGGAACAAAAAACACAT
>BLSH010368086.1:274762-295427 GCA_018402905.1 Glandirana rugosa | reverse complement strand
CAAATTCCCAACCGCGTCGAATAAAAAAAAAATAGAAATTATACCACGGTTAAAGTAAACAAACCACCCTTGTACTGACATCACGGGGGTATGACTTATCCACGAATTCACTATACAAGACTGAGTGGATGTTCAGGTATTTGAAATAAAAGTCGTAGTACATCCCGAATGTGACTGGACCACTAGAAAAATAGGGAACGTAGTTTAGTCCGGGGCCTGCAGCTTACGCATACACTTGCAAATGTGTGTAACCAATCCCCTGTCTTTTAAACGCTGAACTGTTAGACAGGTGAATTTGGCTTGGTGGCAGACTGGTCTGCAAGTTGAGCTCGGAACTTTTTTGTTTTTTTGCTTTTTGTTTTTTTCATGTACACATCTCCATGTGGCTTACAACCTCATTGTTTTTCTAACTATGGATATCCTTCAATAAACGAAACATTCGAAAGGCTTCATCGTCTGTCTCTAGATATGTGAGTTTATTCATTGAGTTTAAGCTGTCTGATTTGATGCAAGGGATAAAAAGATCACCAGGTCAGTGTAAGCCCTACATGATGCTGAAAATAAAGTTTATGGACTTGTAGGTGAGTCAGAACATATCACTTAAGCACCTATTCAGTATGGGGGCACTACAGTCATGTTCCCACCAAACAAATGAAATTGGCACCATATTAAAGATAAAAAAAAAATAAGCTGCGCCAACCCTTAAACACTCAATAAAATCTTTTTCTTTATCACCGCTGCAACTTAAAAAATGTGAATTATACATTCCAGATACATAAAACAAACAAAAAAGTTGCGCTTGTGACTTAATATGTGTAACTGCAAAGAATAAAGTCCAAAAAGTGTATAAAAACATGTAAATAAATATATAAACAGAAGAAAAATCCAAAACATCCAATCCAGTGTAATAAAAATGGTGACAATCTTCTCCAAGTTTCATATATGAGCGAACATCCACCACATCACCACTCAAGTGACAAAAGAATCCTCCACCAAATATGGATGTACCCCACAGGGGATCAGGAGAAGCTTGTGTGGATATAAACCTCCACTGGGTTAATGCGATCAGCCTCCCGAATCCTATCCGTCAAGGGGCGTCCTCGTCACTCAATGGAAGTAAAAGAGGCTGCAATAGTGCATTATCATTTAAAAGCAAGGGTTTAATGAAAATATTGCACTTACAGTTATGCAGATACAATCGCGCTGTATGCCAAGAAAAATACAAAGGTCCACGGTGATTATGAGACAGCACTTCCGATTTCGTCACTAAGAGGATGTCTTCCGGGGCATGGAGGCTGTCTCACCTCACTGCTCTAAAAATGCATCAAACGTTCACATGAGCCAATCACAACGTCCGTTTGGGTATTACATCCCTCCCATGTCTCACATATGGGATGAACACGTGAGCACGTCCGAACGTGCCCCCGTTGTTTCATGGGTATCCAACGAACGCACAGCAAACCGGAAACCGGCCTGTTTGCATTCCAAAATAAAACAGACAAAAAGAACAAGGAAAAATGAAGTTATTACAGGCCCCATCTCGAGACCCAAATATGTGATAAAATCACCTAATATTAGGAAACATAAAAAAAGAGAGATTTACTTATATAAAAATGAATGTGAAAACTTCTTTCACAAGGAAAACATATTTTTATTTGGTTACTAAAAAGCATATAAAACCTTATATATAAAGGAGATATCTATGGTGTTAGGGGCATTTTGAAAAAAAAAGGGGAGAAAAAATTTGAATTAGGCTGCCGAAGCATGGGAAGGAGGTATCCCGGACCCCTGTTACAAAGAAGGGCACACTTAAAAAATCGTAGACAAATATCTTAAACTAAAAACTTTAACTTTATGCTCAGGTATATACCGGAAAAAGAAAAAGAAAAAAAGGGGACATGTCAAAATACAGAATAAGTCATACCTCTATAGCATATGTGATAATGCATGAACTCATATATCACACACACCCAAGGCTAATGCTATGTGGAAAACAGTCCAATATACGGACTCGTGTCTCACACACACCAAGCCTCAGCTCTGTGGAAAGACAGTCCAATGTAGCATACTGAGGCAACCTCTTAAAGTTGTCCAGTAATTGATAAAAATGTTAACTATATATATCAACGTTTATATAAAAAGAAAAATCAGGAGTTATCTATAAAACAATTTACATCTAGATCTATGTTTAAACCTGACGGGGAGTAGCTCTGGAGGAGGAAGATCCACTTTGTTTCCATTTTAGACAGTTCCCTCACTTTGAGACTACCCCTCCAATGGGAAACAAAGTGATCTATGCCCACAAACAAGGTCCCTGTGGGATCTCGAGGGAGGACCCTGTCATAGTGTCTGGACACACTGTGATTTTTGTACCCTCTGCGTATGTTGGCCAAATGTTCTCCGAGCCTAACGCTTAAGGATCTCTTGGTCCTGCCCACATATTGTAGGCCACATGGGCACTGAAATAGATAAACTACATGGGTAGTTCTACACGTAATAAAAGACTCGATGGTATAGTTCTTATTTGTAACCGTAGATGAAAAATTCAGGACCTTTCTCCTCTGAGATTTATTAACCTGGCAAGCTTGGCATTGGCCACACCTAAAAAAGCCTTTTAAGTTATGGAAAAGGGAGGTGCTGGCGGAGGGGGGATCAATGATATTATGTACTACCTTGTCCCTCAATGATGGCACACCCCTATATGTTACCATAGGTCGAGGAGGCAAGGCTGTACGTAGCACTGGGTCTTTTTGCAGAATATGCCAATGTTTACAAAAAATATTCCGAATACCTCTATGTTGAGTGGAGAAATTAGTAATGAAAGTGAATTGTCGACTTGGGTCCGGCTCCTGGTTAGCTGGCCTAACTCTCTGGACCAGCAATCGATTCCTGTCTATATCTTTTACAGATCTGGCCGTGTTCCGGTTTGCTGTGCGTTCATTGGATACCCATGAAACAACGGGGGCACGTTCGGACGTGCTCACACGTTCATCCCATACGTGAGACATGGAAGGGATGTAATACCCGAACGGACGTTGTGATTGGCTCATGTGAACGTTTGATGTATTTTTAGAGCGGTGAGGTGAGACAGCCTCCATGCACTGGAAGACGTCCTCTTAGTGACGAAATCGATAGGGCGGAAGTGCTGTCTCACAATCACCGCGGACCTTTGTATTTTTCTTGGCATACAGCGCAATTGTCTCTGCATAACTGTAAGTGCAATATTTTCATTAAAACCTTGTTTTTAAATGATAATGCACTATTGCGGCCTCTTTTACTTCCATTGAGTGACGAGGACGCCCCTTGACGGATAGGATTCGGGAGGCTGATCGCATTAACCCAGTGGAGGTTTATATCCACACAAGCTTCTCCTGACCCCCTGTGATAAGGGGTCCAGTAGTTCCGGTAAGGGTACATCCATATTTAGTGGAGGATTATTTTGTCACTTGAGTGGTGATGTGGTGGATGTTCACTCATATATGAAACTTGGAGAAGATTGTCACCATTTTTATTACACTGGATTGGATGTTTTGGACTTTCCTTCTGTTTATATATTTATTTACACGTTTTTATACACTTTTTGGACTTTATTCTTTGCATTTACACATATTAAGTCACAAGTGCAACTTTTTTGTTTGTTTTATGTATTTGGAATGTAGAATTCACATTTTTTAAGTTGCAGCGGTGATAAAGAAAAAGATTTTATTGAGTGTTTAAGGGTTGGCGCAGCTTATTTTTTTTTTATTTTTGATCTCAGTGAATTCACTTTTGTTGCAGCCTTCCCCATACTTGATGTATTATTTATTTCTGCATATAGTGGTTGCAACACTATGGATGTATTCGAGTATAGAGCTACCCGTAAACTTAACATCGAAGGCACGTTTGTTATCTCAGATGGAGAGAACAATGATATTGGTGGTCTCTTTACTAGACTAAAAAATCTTATGTTTTTAGAATTACATGCCCAATGGGACATTGCCTTTTTTGAACAATACTTAGCACACAGCATGGTCCCCAGGAGTCTCCGGTGGGAGGTTAGCCCACAAAAAGGGGACATGAACCTGGAAGATTGGTTCAAATATTTCAATGAGGCAGGTCTGGGCTTTTTGAAATTTTTAAAGAATAGAAAGTTGGATAAATTACCAATTTTAGATGCACAAATTAAAGAGATAAGAGAGAAACTTTTACCTTTTAAGGATAGTGAGGAATATAAGGAGAGATCCCTGGCCCTTAAAAAGGCCTTGGAGAAAGAAGAGAGGGAACAAAAACTTAAGAAAAAGAAAAAATATAACAGAGATATGGGGGATTATAAAACAGGGATTGTTTTTGAATGGCAAAATAAGATATTAATAGAACAAAATAAAATTAAAGAGGGAGGAGTTCCAGATCAAGGCCTAGGGCCAGAATTACGAACATCTACATATATAGATCCTAATATTGAAGAAGACCCCTATTCCCCAATGGAAGAGGGAGCCACAGGTTGGATTTATCCCCCGGTTACAAGGGGAAGATTATCATCAAGAGCCCCTACTGGAGAATCCGCCCCTCATATGGGAAGAGGTAGGGACAGATCTTCGAATTGGTATGAGGGAGATGATACAGTATATAATGTCCCTACCAATTACCATTTTGGTCCCCTGAAGGAGGACCATGTGGGTTCCCCCCGAGTGGGAAGGGGGGGACGCGGTTTTCCAAGGGATCATTTTAGGTTTAGGAACAATCACCCGCACCCCCAGGATGTAGAAGGGATGGGGGGAGCTATGGCCCTCCAAGAAGTGAATCCTATAGAGGTGGGAATGATTGGAATAGCCCACAGGGAGGTTTCAGATCAAGGAGAGAAGATGGGTACCACAATGGCCCTAATGGGGGACGTTTTCCTTTGCGTCACACAAGGGAGGATACTAGGTTCCCAAACAGACATAATAGTGAGCAGAGACACTTCAATTATGGGGGTTTTCCCAGACAACAATTAGGCTACAGAGAAACAGGAGAACGAGGAGGGGTGTCAGGGGAGGAAGAAGGGCACAAAAACAAAAGAAAGAGGGAACATTAGGGGAAGGTTTATATAATTTGAGTTCCCAGGTCTTAACGGATAACGAAAAGAGATTATTGGACAGGGGTTTGAAGTTTGCTCCACCTAAGGGTTTGAGCAGGTTTCAAACTTTTATGGACGTGCACAAATATGTTAGAAAGGTGAGCATTAAAAGGCACTTCATGATGAACCCTATTATTAACCAGGGGAACAGACCTTCAGAAATACGAGGGTCAAATCTCTCTAATGCTTCTCTTTTCAATCCTCTGGGAGATTTGACCCCCTCCTTACGAGTTTTTAAAGAGGTGGTCTTAAGAGACTTAGAGAAATTATCTACTAAGAACAATAAAATGCCTAATCATCTAGAAAAGGGCCTACAAGACCTTTGTGAAAGGAGGGACCTGGTCATCAGACCTGCAGATAAGGGGGGGGGGGATTGTATTGTTGGACAAAGGGTCGTATTTGGAAGAAATTAACAAAATCTTGAGTGACACCAAAACGTATCTACCACTTAGGAGGAATCCTGTTAATCAATATAAAAAAGAATTAGAAAGGATCATAAGTAGGCCACAGAAACAGAGAATTATCAATAAAAAGGAGGCGGCCTTTTTGGTTCCAGCCGTCCCCAGAACTCCTATTATTTACTACCTACCAAAAATTCACAAAAACCCCACTTGCCCCCCCGGGACGCCCAATAGTTAGTGGTATTAACTCGGTAATGTCCCGCGTGGGCAAATATATAGATCACTATCTGCAACCTTTGGTTGGTAGGATGCCCTCATATATAAAAGATAGTACTGCAGTTATTAATTTGGTGGAGAGTAGTTCTGTGGGAGATGGATGGTGGCTTGCAACAGGGGATGTTACTTCCCTTTACACCATCATTCCCCATGATTTGGGATACCAGGCTGTTCAACATTTTTTGGAGCCAGAGGCAGGTTTGGCTCCTGCCCATAAAGATTTCATCTTGGAACTATTGAAGTATGCTGCCTCTTGGAATTATTTTTGGTTCGGGGGTTGCTATTATCTACAAAATAGAGGGGTGGCTATGGGGGCTAAATACGCCCTTAGCCGGGCCAACCTTTTCATGGCCAAATGGGAGGAGGACGTCATCGATTCCCAGAGAAGACCTGAGTTGGTCTTTTGGGTACGTTATATCGATGACGTCCTCCTCCTATGGAAGGGAGACCAGGCCTCTCTTCTGGAGTTTGTCAGTTCCCTCAATGACAACGACAGGGGGATCCGACTAAACTTCGAATATAGCCAAACAGTGGTTAATTTTTTGGATCTGTCTATTAAGATTGAAGAGGGCAAAATGACAACCACTACATACTTTAAGCCCACGGATCGGAACTCCTTCATATCCAGGGACAGTTGTCACCACAGGCCCTGGTTGGAAGGAGTTCCGAAGAGCCAACTGCTCCGCATTAGGAGAAATTGTACTAGCTTGAACAATTTTGATGTACAATCAGAGATCCTGATTAAACGATTCCTGGAGAGGGGATATGAGGAGACCTCTCTGTGGAACACGGCCAGATCTGTAAAAGATATGGACAGGAATCGGTTGCTGGTCCAGAGAGTTAGGCCAGCTAAACCAAGTCGACAATTCGCTTTCATCACTAATTTCTCCACTCAACATAGAGCTATTCTGAATATTTTTTGTAAACATTGGCATATTCTGCAAAACGACCCAGTGCTACGTACAGCCTTGCCTCCTCGACCTATGGTAACATATAGGGGTGTGCCATCATTGAGGGACAAGGTAGTACATAATATCATTGATCCCCCCTCCGCCAGCACCTCCCTTTTCCATAACTTAAAAGGCTTTTTTAGGTGTGGCCAATGCCAAGCTTGCCAGGTTAATAAATCTCCTGAATCTCCTGAATTTTTCATCTACGGTTACAAATAAGAACTATACCATTGAGTCTTTTATTACATGTAGAACTACCCATGTAGTTTATCTACTTCAGTGCCCATGTGGCCTACAATATGTGGGCAGGACCACGAGATCTTTAAGCGTTAGGCTCGGAGAACATTTGGCCAACATACGCAGAGGGTACAAAAATCACAGTGTGTCCAGACACTATGACAGGGTCCACGCACAAGATCCCACAGAGACCTTGTTTGTGGGCATAGATCACTTTGTTTCCCATTGGAGGGGTAGTCTCAAAGTGAGGGAACTGTCTAAAATGGAAACAAAGTGGATCTTCCTCCTCCAGAGCTACTCCCCATCAGGTTTAAACATAGATCTGGATGTAAATTGTTTTATAGATAACTCCTGATTTTTCTTTTTATATAAACGTTGATATATATAGTTAACATTTTTATCAATTACTGGACACCTTTAAGAGGTTGCCTCAGTATGCTACATTGGACTGTCTTTCCACAGAGCTGAGGCCTGATGTGTGTGAGACACGAGTCCGTATATTGGACTGTTTTCCACATAGCATTTGCCTTGGGTGTGTGTGATATATGAGTTCATGCATTATCACATATGCTATAGAGGTATGACTTATTCTGTATTTTGACATTTCCCCTTTTTTCTTTTTCTTTTTACGGTATATACCTGAGCATAAAGTTTAAGTTTTTAGTTTAAGATATTTGTCTACGATTTTTTAAGTGTGCCCTTCTTTGTAACAGGGGTCCGGGATACCTCCTTCCCATGCTCCAGCGGCCTAATTCAAGTTTTTTCTCCCCTTTTTTTTTTCAAAGTTTCCCTAACACCATAGATATCTCCTTTATATATAAGGTTTTATATGCTTTTTAGTAACCAAATAAAAATATGTTTTCCTTGTGAAAGAACTTTTCACATTAATTTTTATATAAGCAAATCTCTCTATTTTTATGTTTGCTAATATTAGGCGATTTTATTACATATTTGGGTCTAGAGATGGGGCCTGTAATAACTTCATTTTTCCTTGTTCTATTTGTCTCTTTTATTTTGGAACGCAAACAGTCTGGTTTGCTGTGCGTTCCTTGGAAACCCATGAAACAACAGGGGCACGTTCAGACATGCTCACGCATTCATCCCATACGTGAGACATGGGAGGGATGTAATATCCGAACGGACGTTGTGATTGGCTCATGTGAACGTTTTATGTATTTTTAGAGCGGTGAGGTGAGACAGCCTCCATGCCCCGGAAGACGTCCTCTTAGTGATGAAATCGATAGGGCGGAAGTGCTGTCTCACAATCACTGCGGACCTTTGTATTTTTCTTGGCATACAGCGCGATTGTATCTGCATAACTGTAAGTGCAATATTTTCATTAAACCATTGTTTTTAAATGATAATGCACTATTGCGGCCTCTATTACTTCCATTGAGTGACGAGGACGCCCCTTGACGGATAGGATTCGGGAGGCTGATCGCATTAACCCAGTGGAGGTTTATATCCACACAAGCTTCTCCTGACCCCCTGTGATAAGGGGTCCAGTAGTCCCGGTAAGGGTACATCCATATTTGGTGGAGGATTCTTTTGTCACTTGAGTGGTGATGTGGTGGATGTTGACTCATATATGAAACTTGGAGAAGATTGTCACCATTTTTATTACACTGGATTGGATTTTTTGGACTTTCCTTCTGTTTATATATTTATTTACACGTTTTTATACACTTTTTGGACTTTATTCTTTGCAGATACACATATTAAGTCACAAGCGCAACCATATTAAAGAGCTTTTGGTACACTCATTTAACCACTTCAGCCCTGGAAGGATTTCCCAGTTTAGGACCAGAGCACTTTTTGCGATTCGGCACTGCGTCGCTTTAACTGACAATTGCGCGCTCGTGCAACCTTGTACCCAAACGAAATTTACGTCCTTTTTTCCCCACAAATATAGCTTTCTTTTGGTGGTATTTGATCACCTCTGCGTAATTTCTGATCACCGCTATAAACAAAAAAAGAATGACAATTTTGCAAAAAAAAACAATGTTTCTTACTTTTTGCTAAAATATAAATCCAAAAAAAAAAATATGAAAAAAAAAATTTTTTTTCATCGGTTTTGGGAGATTTATATTCTTCCTCATATTTTTGTTAAAAAAAAAATCGCGATCGGCGTTTACTGATTGGCTTGCACAAAAGTTGCCACGTTTACGAATGATGAGAATTCATTTCTGGGTTTTTTTTTAAAATATATTTTACTAGTAATGGCGGCAATCTGCGATTTTTAGCAGTGGACATGTTGGACCATTTTGACACTTTTTTGGGACCATTGGCATTTATACAGCGATCAGTGCTATGAAAATGCACTGATTACTGTGTAAATGCCATTGGCAGTGAAGGGGTTAACCTGGAGGGGGCGCTTTAAGGGTTAACTGTGTTCCCTCAGTATGTTCTAACTGTATGGGGGCTGGGCTGGCAGAGGGAGGGGAGTGATGACAGGCTTCCATATACAGGAAGCCTGTGAGCACATCCCTTCCCCCTCTGTCAGAACGGAGATCCGTGTTTACATACACGGACCTGCGTTCTCTCACTGTGGGGGAGCCATCGCGGGTAGCCGGCAGAGTTTGAATCCGCCCTACCCACTCCCTGGCCCCCCTGGAACATAGTGGGCACGAGAGCGCGCCTCCGGCGTCGCACGCATGCTCACGATACTCATTATCGCGGCCGCCGTCAGGTGACGGCGTTTCACGATAACGAACCACTTTGCCGATGTCAAGCCACGATGGGCGGTCGGCAAGTGGTTAAATCTTTAATAGTCATATCCCTGCAGATCATTGCTTGAAATATACTACCCTACCCGGCTGGCTATAATCATTAGAGGAAGGTTGTAGACATGATCCAGTGTCTAGAAATTTTTCTTAATTAAATACTAATATAAACATCCATACTGGAAATGGGAAAGGTGGCACAGACAAATAGTGCTAATCTAGGGAATACTGAGAGGTTATATCTGCCTAGAGTTTGGCTTTAAACTAATTCATCTTACGCTTAGATTGAACCACATTCAGTAATGTATCACTTGCAGCCTGTACCTTCCACAGAAGAGTCTAGGACCCTTTGGCATCTCAGACATTAAAGCAGAACTCCATAATGTACCAATCCCCCCACTTATCTGATTTGACCTGAACATTTTCTGCCTTAAAACTACAGAGAAAAGAGGAATATCTTCTAAATGTGCGCTGTTATTCACATCGCACATTGAAAAAAATGGGACACATTAAAAAAATGTAAGGGCAGGTTCACACTTGCAAGCATAAAAAAATGCAGGAGAAAACTCATATGCATTTACCTGTGTTTTAAAGTGCATTTACCTGTGTTTTTATGCACTTTTTTGTATATATGAGTTTTTTTCATGTGAGTTTCAGACTCTTTCATGTGTCATCCTTTTCCTGTTTGAGCCTAATAGCAAGATAGAGGAGTATTAAATTTCATTGTCGGTCACCGTTCTGAATTCGGTCCTAGCTCTAGGTTTATTGAAGAGGAGAAGGATAAAGAGGAGACTGGGCCATCAGTGTCTGTACTGGGTTCATCCTATAGTTTGTGAATGTATGAGTAAAGCCCAGTTCTGGCCCTTATATAGGAAATTGCAAGCACATCCAGAGAAGTTTTTTACTTTAATTGACTTATGTACGTATTTATGCGCGCACCTTCAATTACATGTATGCATCAAAATAAGTTGGAATGAGGGATAGTGAAATGGTGGTCTGTCAAAAGACCGGTGAAAGGTGGATTATGAAAAAAGGGCAAATAAATGATTACAATCTGCACATTTCTAATATGCCACTGTGCATATACATAAATACTGTAAATGAACAGCTGTTGACTAGGTGTTACAATGTCAGTTGTTATGTTATAGATAATAGTATAAAGCTTAGCAATATTTTTTTCCAGTTTTGACAATCATCTTGAAATGGTAAGATTGGATCTGCAATTGCTCAAGACCACTATCCGTAAGGTGCCCAACAGAGGGACTAATAGTTAGGCTCCATGCACACTGTAGCTGCTAAATGGTCGTTTTTGGGCGTTTGGGCGTTTTTCTTAACAGCCCATAAACTATGTTATCCTATGTGTTCATGCACACATGGACGTTTATTGTTGTTTATCAGCAGTGGAATTTATAGGCTGTTGTCCGAACGCCCTACAATCGCATTCCAGAGTCATTCTTCTGACCACAAAAACCGCTGAAAGCTTAAAACGACCATAAACACCCAAAAACGTGGCTCGCCAGTGTTTTTGGACGTTTTTGATTCATTGAAAAAGAAAAACGCTCAAAAACGCTGGTGCTTTAACACTGATAAAAGCTGAAAACTCACTACAAAGCTACTGACAGTTCTAGATGTTTTTTTTAATGCCCAGTGTGCATGGAGCCTTATACTGAGGTGAGCAAACTCTCTTCCAAATACAGTGTTAATTTAAAACACTTCCTTAATAGCACTGGCTCGATAATTATCTCTGTAGTGGTGCAGTCAATGGCTAAATTGGTTGCCTATCAAGTTTTTGCAACAGTTTTATTGGTCAAGTTTTCCAGGCCTATATCTTAAGTGCACACAGCGTTGATGTAGCCATAGCATATAACATAGTAGTGATAAATACAGTTCATACAATATAAATAAATAAAAATGCAATGCGTTAATTTGTATGAAGATTATCATTGCACAATTGGATATGCATATTTTTCCAAAAAATACACATTTGCAAAAGCTTTCTGTCTCATCCAGATTTTCAATTTAGACCCCTTTCACACTGGGGCGGTATGGGTGAGCTGCGCTTTACCGCTGTTATAGCGGTGATTTTAACCCCCGAGAAGGGGCTAAAAGCACCCGTGTTGCGGTGCTTCCAAAACGCTTTTCAGGCACTTCGGAAGCACTGCCCATGCATTTCAATGGGCAGGGGTGGGTTGGGATTGGTGTATGCACCACTCACCACCACCCCAAAGATGCTGCTTGCAGAACGTTTTCTAAAGGCCTGCAAGCGCACCACCCCAGTGTGAAAGCACTGGGGCTTTCGCACTGGGGCTGCAGAGGAGGCAGCTTTCAGGCACTTTACAGGCACTATAATACCTGAAAACTGCCCCAGTGTGATAGGGGTCTTATTGTTTTAACAGCTTCAAAGCGAAGATCAAACTGGTATTATGGACAGCAAACATAAATGTCCGGTAGTAAAGAGACACACACAAGCACTGTAGTAAAACCATATTTTGCCATTTATTGCAAAGTCAAAGTAATGCAACCAGTTTAACAATCAAAGTATGGGTTCAGGAATGCCTCAAAAGTTTCCCCAACTATCAAAGTATGAGGCACTAATAAAATTTGGCCAATGAATAAACACCTTTAAAAAAGCAAACAATTATCTAGATACATTTGCACACCAACATATGATTCAAGAACATCACAAAACAATATTGTTAGTCCAAAAATAGTAGGGATAGAAAGGGTGGAATAAAGACCTGGAGATGAAACCATATTTTCTGGTTTGGTCAGCTGAAGATACGCTTTGCCATCGAGCTGCACCTGGGGATTATGCACATGTGAACCGCTGGTTATTGCCTGTTGCTGAATGAAGCATTATGGCCAACAGAATCTGAGCTTCTACAATGGCATGTTAAAGGTTGCAGAGATGGATAGGAAATAGGAGGACTTTGATTAAAGTATGTAGGGTGAGTATAGGGGAGTATAGGGATAAGCAATTGTGGGTGGTGCTGGCGGTATTGGCAGCAGTGTAGCTTGGTATGGTAAGCTTATTTGGGTGTTGTGGATCTGGTAATCTACCAGTTTAAACATATCCATTTTCGTTCTTGATCTTGACAAGGGGTAGCATTGCAACAAACATTGATATTCATTTGTGTCTTTAATGCTTCTGCATTCAACAACTTTTTTGATGGCCATGAGTATCCAGCCTTCCTCCTTTGACTGCAGCTGTTGTTGCCATTTTTTAGGACCGGGACATGACCTTCCCATTGGCCTGTCCATGGATGGACAAGTATTTCCGCTGAATCCACACAAACATCATGTGAAGTAGAGAAGTTAACAATTGACTGTGCTGTACTGTCATTCACACCATCTAGATCTACAGTGCATGTTGTCTCCTCAACGACCTCCTCTTTTAAGCCACTCATCATCTTAGAAGCCGCACTTTTCACTGCAAATAAAAGCAGACATGAGTGTGGGGATTCAGTAGCAAAGGACAGATAGAAAAGGTCATTCCATTTATGGCTTCAGGAAGCTGAGCAGGTAAATGATGGTAGAGCACAGAATAAAGGAGGGGAAGGGGGAATCCTTAAGGCGCTTCCAAGCAGGCATGATGGTTGTTATGAACAATGTTAATATTTCACAATACTGTGGGTTGTGGGTCGTTATCCAGAGGGTTACCTGATTAACTGATGTGTAGGACAAATGTTTCTGGGACAATCCAAGTTCATTGTGAAAAAGTCTAAAATTTATTGAAAATTCATAAAAATTGGTAAAAGGGTTAAAAGCAGCACTTACATCGTAAAGTAGCCTGTCAACACATGGGAGCCACATGAGAGCCAGGGTGTGCCAACATGGAGGGGTCCCTTCCAGTCAGACACTGGACCCGTAGTGTGGCTGAGATGGTAAGGGTGGAAGGAACCAATGGAGGTGTGCTTCTTTACAAATATGTGAGGAGTGTACTCACTTTTGTGAGATACTGTATGTATACTATTTGTCTTTCTATTGTTAATATGGTTGTAATGTAACTCAATTGTGCATGGTAAAAGCATTAAAATATAGCTTAAAACTCATATGTCTATTTTGCCTTTTTATTGCTACACAATTGGAGTTGTTCAACAAAGTCCTATTATATTTTTTAAGCATATAGATGTCATGCAAATGTACATTGAGTGTCAAAAACCAAAGATTGGTGCCCTATGTGATAAATTAGCAAAGTTGTAGCTGCCCCTTTAAAAGTGAAAATATCACTTATTTATAGTGCAATTGTAAAAGTAGTGGCGCTTAGTGCTCATGCAAGTAGTGTGAACCATATTATGAATACATCATAATTATCCAAAATTATGAATAAATAACAGCAATCATAAATTAAATTCCAATAACATAATATTAAGCCTGGTCTGCCCAGAGAACATATGTTGTCCCTCGGCAGCCCTTGTATTGCATTGTACATATTTTTTGTTTCCTTTTTGCTGCATTTAAATTTCTACCTGTACCTATAGTCCAATAAATATTTTTTCATGAGCATTGTTTCACGGCCCTTTTCTTCCCTGGAATACCGCTTGGTCTTCTCAGCCCTCTAAGGAGACGACTCTTGTTTATCATATGCTATTGTTTTTGGTTATATAGGGAGGACACCCTATTGTGGTGGGTGGCTGGATAAAATAATCCATATATATGGGTGAGCTCATACTGTCTTGACAACCTTATTTTTGTCAATAACATAATATGCAAACATAAAGACCATAGGTGATAGATCCCAACACCAAACTGTCAGGACACCTGGGGTCAGGTGACAGATGGGGTGCGAATCGCACCGCTGAAGTGCGAGGCGCACCACTAAGGTTGTGAAGCGCACCATCGGTTTCCCCAAGGCTTTGGAGTCTAAGAGCCAGTAGGTAGTGGCACTTGGCACTCATGCAAGTAGTGTGAGCCATATAATGAATACACCATAATTATCCAAAATTACGAATATATAACAGCAATCATAAATTAAAGTGCAATAACATAATATGCAAACATAAAGTCCATAGGTGATAGATTCCAACACCAAACTACCAGGACACCTGGGGTCAGGTGACAGGTGCGCTCCGCTGGGGTGCGAATAGCACCGCAGAAGTGCGAGGCGCACCGCTATGCTTGCGAAGCACACCATCGGTTTCCCCAAGGCCTTGAAATCTAAGAGCTAGTAGGTATTCATCAGAGCCTCTGGTGGTGAGGCTACAGGTGGAAGAGAGGAAACAACTGCGCAGGAACAGCAAGGATAGTCAGTGGCCAAGCCAAAGGTCAGAGCCACAAGCAGACAGGGACAGACGGAAGAGCACGCCAAGGTCGGGGTATCAAGCAGACACGAGAAACAGAGAACAAGCCGAAGGTCGGGGTATCAAGCAGGCAGGGATAGTCAGAACAAGCCAAAAGTCGGAAATAGACTCAGAGCATACGACGGGAACAGCCACACACGAAGCCAAACACACACAACATTGATCGGCAAGGAGGCTTTGCAGCACATGGTCTTAAATAGTGTTTCCTTAATTGGAGACTGGGGTGGAGTTCACTGAGAGGAGATTACTTAGACCACAGGTAGTGATGTGTACAACCAAGAGGTAAGCAAACAGACAGGACATGATACTATGGGTTCATGATACAAACAAATTGCTTCTATGTGTAGATAACTTCTAGTTCTTATACCACAGGTGCTCAATGGAAAGGTGGCATCTCACCAGAGGTGTTTGACCCCTTTTTACACAATAGTCAAAAGATGCATTTGGAAAACCAGATTGTTTCCACTGTTGGTACCACTCCACTCCACTGTTCCCTCAAGATAGAACTAGGATGTAAAAATGACTCCACAGGAGACATGTGAGGCTTGCAGGAGCCAGAGCCGGAGGAAATAGCCATATCTGCACATGCTGTATACACCTTGTGCCGGGACACAGGCACTTATACATGTGAGTGCATCATATACCTTACTGCTTTTATATCATGTAAAAAATGATGTGGGGTTCCTCCCCAAAAGCCATACCAGATCCTTCAGGTCTGGTATAACATTTAAGGGCCACCTCACAAAAAATGGTGAGAAGTCACACCAAATCTTTAGTCCAAGCATGTTGCCAGGCATACCAGGCAATATGCCCTCAACATGGGGGGGCTTCTTGACATATCCCAGGAGGATACCAAAAGTCAACACAGCTGGAGATGTCATAAGACATATCTCTCAGCGAATACCAACTGGACGGAGCTACATCAATGACTGTCTAGGATCAGTATGTACTCCTGCAGATGGGCATATTAGCATAATGTCAAAATCTCAATAAGGTCATCTGGCCATATTAAGACTTTGACATTGTTTGCCATCTGGCTATATTAGGGCACTAGTGTCCTGCCCCTTTGAATATGTGTGGGCGGGGAATGCAGGGCCCATACAGCGAGTTTCCTGGTGGATTTGCTCAGGCATGTTCGGAGTAGAATCCGAACACGCATGAGCTCAGAGTAGTTTTTTTTTTACTTTTCTTCTGCATTTCATTAATGTGAGTTTCCACTGCTTTTATGTGTGGAGCAGTACGGAAAAATGCAGACATATTGCAGTTTTTATTATTTCAGTGCAGAGTGAGCACACAAAAAACATTGTTTTTTGTGTGCCCTTTGTGGAGAACTGCTGTCAGAGAACCTCTGCTACCAGTTCCTGAAGCCTGTACGTGCGCACGTAGTGTGTGCGCACGTAGCGTGTGCGCACGCACATGTGCGCCGGCATTGGCGCCAAGCGGCCCATTTAAGCGGACAGCACCCGGTGCTGTCCGTTCTACAGTGTTAGTGTGTTCCTGAGTGACCTGCTACCTGAGTATCTGTTCCTGTGACCTGGCTTGTCCTTGACCTTGTTTGATCTCTGCCTGCATCGACCCCAGCTTGCCCACGACAACTCTTCTGCCTGATCCCTGTGTACCTTTGCTGCCAGCCCGTTGACGACCCTGCCTGTACTTTATGACTCTTCTGCCTCCACCTTCTATATCGCATTGCCAGCTAGTTGCCGACCAAGCCTGCACCACAACTCTACTACCTGCACGAGCCATTACCGGACCACTCACACCACCAACAGTGAACCAGTCCAGCCCTCGTGCCCCCCTGTGCTCCCGAACTCCCTGTCTATCCTTCCAGGGGTTCCCGAACCCGGGCCATAAGAGTGGTTGCTTCCTGCATAAGACAGACTCCACCATCAGGTGCGTGACAGCTGCATTTTTTCCATGCACAAAATCAAAGCTCTCAAAGTGTGAGCCAGCGCTAAAGGCTTTTCTGTCTATTACATGTTTGCTGTCCAGATAACACACACATATTATTCTGAGTTACCATTCTGTACTCCTTACAACTGAACTGATACATAATCCTTATCCTTAATCCATATGAAACATGATGCTGTTACATGTGCTTGCAGTCCAGATCAGACTGCACAGACACTACTCTGATTATCATACCAATTGCTGCAGAGGAATCTCTAAATCTTGGTTTGCATTGAATACAGGAATAATGCTTTCTCATGCAGGTGACACTGGTCTATGTAAATTGTGGATACCGCAAAGGATGCAGCAGCTGTGACTGAAACGTAGAAAGATTTCTGTATTGCTGTCTGCTGCCTTCTGTCCTGCTAAGCTGACGATGACACATTCAATTTCTTGAAGGTGTCACAGCGACAGGAAGTGAGGAAAAATCTCACCAATTGGGTGAAAGACATTGTTTAAAGCTTGACACTCAAACCCTCCCAACTCTCACACTTCCTATGATCCCTTCCAAATGCCCACCCTCTTACAGTGTTCAAGCTGGAATGCCAGTACAAAGGGCACTTCCTTCCATTCATTCTTCTATAAACTCCTTCTGTCGGAGGTCTCTCAAAACACTCCTTCGTACCTAGACCAGTACTAGACCAGTGGGAGTTTGATCCGCGTACCGAAATCCTGACTCAAGCCAAATCCAAGTTTTTCTCTTTGTCATTCTGTCTCTTCCATAAGTAATATGTATCAAGAAATAGGATATAAGCTAGTTTCTAGATGGTACCACACCCCTAAACTCCTCCATTCAATATACCCTTCTGTCCTGGACTCTCGTTGGCAGCCTGATGCACTTCAGGCAGACTTGTTACACTTACTTTACTCATGCCCCCAACTACACAGTTTCTGGACTCAAGTACATAACATAGCCCAAAAATTCACCCGACCGCACCATCTCTAATAAAATCTTTTTCCGCTTTACCATTATGACTTCCCCTTCAAAATCTACAAGAACTCGGTCATCATCTACATGGTCAATGCAGACTGCTCATGTATCCCATCCCTATGGAAATCCCTTTCGCCGCTCAGTATTCAAAAATGGCTCCTCATGATTCAACAGTGGTTCTTCCGCATAGAGTATAAACAACATTTAGAAGACCTGACCAGTATGAACAAATTATGACTGGCCCCTCTCCTTCCAGTTTGAAAACATGATAAGTGTTTTCCCTTGCTTATATGCAAAGTTATCCTCTGCTCCTTCATCATGTGGAAATCTCCTGCATTTACTTGCCTTGCCATTTACTTGCCATCCCTGACCAATGCAGAGCCTGCTTACTTCCTCCCCTCATTTTCTCTTATTGTCCCCTGATACTCCATTCCTACCATCCCCTCCTTCTTCTTCTTTACCCCCTGAACTTCGTCTCAGTTTTTTGTTTTGACACGCTCCTTATGTAATGTATGTTTACGCAGTGGCGGCAAACAACCACCCCCCCCCTCCCAGCGGCTGGCGGCACTTATCCCCAGCAACCCCTCTGGGTGGACGGCAGCACTTAACCAACACACAACCCCCCGCCCGCTGTCTGCCCGGGACTTACCCCATCTTGGTGGCAGGTGACCGCAGCGAGCTGTGGGTCAGGCAGAAAGTCCTGTGTCCTCTCCTTTATCATGGCGGCTTTCACCGTGCGTCTTTTCTCTCCTCCTGCTAGGCATCCAATAATATCGCCTGTCCTTTCAGCCAATCGGGTGATCGGTCTCAGACCCGCTTCCTGATTGGCCGGGAGGAGGATCAGTGTGGCGAAAACGAATATTAATTCATATTCGTCACACAACTGGGTGGAGCCCACCCTTTTTTGAAGCCTATTAGAGCCTCTGGCTATAATAACATGCTTCAAAAATACACTCCCCACATTGGAATCCATGCATTCGGCATCCCTGTATGTAGATCAAGGGGTCAGACGCATGGATGGGGGGGGGCGCCTGTGCGCCCCTAATGGAGGGGCCATCACTGTGCTTACGCCTGCATTGGTTGGGTGCCTGGGATCCTCCCCCGGCCCTTATTCCTAGCGGACCATGAGATTACAATTACATCATTGGTCTTCTTCATAAGCATTATTTACAATGTTGTACTATGTACTACTAGAGTTGTCTACGCTTGACAATACTATTTTTCCTCTGTTTATTTTGTTGAAACGTGTATCTTTAGTAAAAACATCTTCTCTTAAAGAGGAAGTGTACCCTGATGGGTTTTACTTCCTCTTTATTACCCTGTAATATAAAAGCATAATGTGGCACTTATCTGCTTTGGAAGCCTGCGCTGTCCCGCAATGTCCCCGCTCCAGGCCGCGTCCATCTTCTGCCCCTCTTATTTCCAGGGTCGTGATCTCCGGCTCTGTGAATGGCGGCACGATCTCAGTGAAGGAACAGCATGGAGGCCGTTTCTTCACTGCGCATGTGCCCGATGATGTGGGCACATCACAGTACACTGTATATCTCTTAAACCGTGCAGGTTTAGGAGATATGCAGGGAACCTCCAGGTAAGCCTTATTATAGGTGGGTTGACAACCAATTTAAATAAGGGATGCATAAAAATAAAAAAACCTTGACAGACATTGAACCTTTTCCAGTGTATCAAGATCATTAAAAAAAATAGCCGAAGTAAAGCTTTAATCAGGATAAGAGATAGATGTACATATTTTAAGCTGTCAAATACACATACATTGGCTAGTTTGTGCATAGTTGCTAACATTTCAAAAACATTTCCAGGGACACATTTTTTGCTGTGTGCCCAGCAAGCCAATTTAGGTGGAGAATGTACTTTAACCACTTGCCGACCGTGTAATGTAATTACACGGCCGCAAGTGGCACTCATTGTTCTGGGAGGACGTGTTATAACGTCCTCCCAGAATCGCGCTCCCGCGAGCCCCCTGGGGGTGCACACCTGGGAGCATCCGTGACCGCCGGGTCCGTGAGACCCGGCGCATCACGGTAAATGGCCGCTTGGAGCGTCCGTTTACCACGTGATCGCTCCGTCAAATGACGGAGCATTACATGTAAACAAGCCGGCGGAAGTGCTGGCTTGCCTCTCCCCGATCGGTGCAGTGTGACAGGAGAGGGGGGAGAGAGGAGATGCAGCGGTGCTGTGGGCAGGATCTGAAGTGCCCACAGCACCGCTATGTGCCAGGCAGGGACCCCTCATCACCCATGCACCCTCATCCATGCCCACCCATCCGTCACCCATACATCCATGCCCACCCATCCGTCACCCATACATCCATGCCCACCCATCCGTGCCCATCCATGCATCTGTGCTCACCCATCCGTCACCCATACATCCATGCTCACCCATCCGTGTCCACCCATCCGTCACCCATGCTCACCCATCCGTCACCCATACATCCGTGCTCACCCATCTGTTACCCATGCATCTGTGCTCACCCATCCATCACCCATGCATCTGTGCTCACCCATCCGTGCCCACCCATCCGTCACCCATGCATCTGTGCTCACCCATCCGTCACCCATGCGTCCGTGCTCACTCATCCGTCACCCATGCATCCGTGCTCACCCATCCGTCACCCATGCATCCGTGCTCACCCATCCGTACTCACCCATCCGTCACTCATGCATCCGTGCTCACTCATCCGTCACCCATGCATCCGTGCTCGTTCATCCTTCACCCATGCGTCCGTGCTCACCCATCCATGCTCACCTCGTACCTACCCACTCGTGCCTGCGTACCCACTTCCTA
>BLSH010368086.1:255647-274350 GCA_018402905.1 Glandirana rugosa | reverse complement strand
CGTGTCTACCTACCGTCTCGTGCCTACGTACCCACTCGTGCTTACGTACCCACTCGTGCTTACGTACCCACTTGTGCCTACGTTCCCACTCGTACCTACCTTCCCACTCGTGCCTACCTACCGTCTCGTGCCTACGTACCCATGCATCCGTGCTCACACATCCGTGCTCACTCATCTGTCACCCATGCATCCGTGCTTACCCATCCGTGCTCACTCATCCATCACCCATGCATCCGTGCTCACCCATCCGTGCTCACTCATCCATTACCCATGCATCCGTGCTCACCCATCCAGCCATGCTCATCCATGCATCCATGCTCACCAATCCAATCGTGCTCACCCATCCAGCCTCACCCGTGTTCACCCATGCATCCGTGCTCTGCCATCCATCCGTGCTCACCCTTCCATCCATGCTCACCCTTGCATCCGTGTTCACCCATGCATTCGTGCTCACCCATGCATTCGTGCTCACCCATGCATCCGTGCTCTGCCATCCATCTGTGCTCACCCATGCATGCATGCTCACCCATGCATCCGTGCGCCGCCATCCATCTATGCTCACCAATCCAGTCATGCTCACCCATGCAGCCTCATCCATGCTCACCAATCCAGCCGTGCTCACCCATCCAGCCTCATCCATGTTCACCCATGCATCTATGCTCCGCCATCCATCCATGCTCACCCATCCATCCGTGCTCACCCATCCATCCATGCCCAGCCATCCATCTGTACTCACCCATGCATGCGTGCTCACCAATGCATCCGTGCTCACCCATCCATCCGTGCTCAGTCATCCCCATCTATGGCTTATTCACCCCCATTCGTGCTCATTTATGCCTCATTCATGCTCATCCATACCACATCAGTTCTCATCCATGACACATCCATGCCACTACAGCACCCATCAGTGCCACTACAGTGCCCATCAGTGCCCCCACAGTGCCTCACAATAATGTAATAGGTAGTCAAATTCGATTTGAAATGTATGCCCCTAGAACGCCTGATGGTGCACCCTGCATGTTGGGCCTCTGTATGTGGCCAGGCTGTGTAAAAGTGTCATATATGTGGTATCGCCATACTCGGGACAAGTAGTAGAATATATTTTAGGGTGAAATTTTTGCTGGGTACATGCTGTGTGTTAGAAATATTGTATAAATGGACAACCTTGTGTAAAAAAAAAATGCATTTTCATTTTCTTTCTACATTTCCCAAAAATTTGTGGAAAAAATGAACCGTTCCAAAGACTCATTATGCCTCATAGTATATACGTTGGGGTGTTTGCTTTCCAAAATGTGGTAATTTCTTGGGCGTTTCCATTGCCCTGGTGCTCCAGGACCTTCAAAAGAGGTAGTCAGGAAATTATATGTGTAATTTATGTCCTTAGAACACCTGATGGTGCTCCCTGCATATTGGGCCTCTGTATGTGGCCAGGCTGTGTAAAAGTCTC
This sequence comes from Glandirana rugosa, assembly GCA_018402905.1. Taxonomy (NCBI): domain Eukaryota; kingdom Metazoa; phylum Chordata; class Amphibia; order Anura; family Ranidae; genus Glandirana; species Glandirana rugosa. The sequence continues at coordinate 272,903 of BLSH010368086.1, read as the reverse complement.
ACACATGTGGTATTACCATACTCGGGACGAGTAGCAGAATATATTTTAGGGTGTCATTTTTGCTATGTACATGCTGTGTGTTAGAAATGTTGTGTAAATGGACAACCTTGTGTAAAAAAAAAATGCGTTTTCATTTTCTTTCCACATTTTCCAAAAACTTGTGGAAAAAATGAACTCTTCAAAAGACTCATTATGCCTCATAGAATATACGTTGGGGTGTTTACTTTCCAAAATGGGGTCATTTTGGGGGCGTTTCCATTGCCCTGGTGCTCCAGGACCTTCAAAAGTGCAAGAGGTAGTCAGGAAATTATATGTGTAATTTATGTCCTTAGAAAGCCTGATGGCGCTCCCTGCATGTTAGGCCTCTGTATGTGGCCAGGCTGTGTAAAAGTCTCACACATGTGGTATCACCATACTCAGGAGGAGTAGCAGAATGTGTTTTGGGGTGTAATTGGTGGTATGCATATGCTGGGTGTGAGAAATAACCTGTTAATATGACAATTTTGTGAAAAAAAATCTTCATTTTGCAAAGAATTGTGGGAAAAAATGACAACTTCAAAAAACTCGCCATGCCTCTTACTAAATATGTTGGACTGTCTACTTTCCAAAGAGGGGTCATTTGGGGGGGTATTTGTATTCTGTCTTGTTAGGGCCTCAAGAAATGAGATAGGCCGTCAGTGCATCAGGTGTGATCGATTTTCAGTGATTGGCACCATAGATTGTAGATTCTATAACTTTCACAAAGACCAAATAATATACACTAATTTGGGTTATTTTTACCAAAGATATATAGCAGTATAAATTTTGGCCAAAATTTATGAAGAAAAATTACTAATTTGCAAAATGTTATAACAGAAATAAAGAAAAATGCATTTTTTTTACAAAATTTTCGGCATTTTTCCATTTATTGCTCAAAAAATAAACACCCCAATGGTGATTAAATACCACCAAAAGAAAGCTCTATTTGTGTGAAAAAAGGACAAAAATTTCATATGGGTACAGTGTAGTATGACTGAGTAATTATCATTTAAAATGTGAGAGCACTGAAAGCTGAAAATTGGTCTGGTTAGGAAGGGGGTTTAAGTGCCCAGTGGTCAAGTGGTTAATTAGGGGCAGGGCATTCATTTAAAATAGGAGTGGTCTTGCAAGAGGCATTTCATTGACCTATAGAACAATTTAATTTTAAAATATTTTACAAAGATTTATCATAATAAGTATGGAAATATAAGAAAGTATAGTACAAATTATTGATGTATTTGTTTAGCTAGCTACAACTTTTGGGCGCCCCCAAAGCACCTTGTCCCCAAGTTCATGGGGAGAAGGGCCTCATCCCCACAACCCTGACCGGTGGTTGTGGGGGTCTGCGGGTAGGGGGCTTATCAGAATCTTGAAGCCCCCTTTAATAAGGGGGCCCCCAGATCCCGACCCCCCATGTGAATAGGTTTGGGGTACATTGTACCCCTACCCATTCACCAAAAAAGTAGTGTAGTGTAAAAAAAACAAGAGGCAGTTTTTGAGTCCTTTATTTTGTAAAATAGCTCTTTCTTCTTTCTTCTTTCTTCCTCCATCTTCTCCTGGCCCGGTCCTTCTTCTGCTTCTTCTTTTAGTCTTCTTGCTTTCTGTCTTCAATCATTAATCTTCATCTTCTTTCACTGCCGCCGCTCTCTCCGCTGGTGCAGCCTGGCCCCTGCCCCTCTTGCAGAATGGGCGGTCTTCACGATGACAGTACTTTTATAAGAAGGGACGGGGCCACCCAGTGACATAACTGAGTGAACCCGCCCCCTTCTGACGTCATGTGAAGTCAGAGGGGGCGGGTCACCCATTTACGTCACCGGGTGGACCGGCCCATTCTTATAAAAGAACTGTCATCGTGAAGACCGCCCATTTGCCAAGACGTGCAGGGGCCGGACTGCAGCAGCGGAGAGAGCGGCGTCAGTGAAAGAAGATGAAGATGAAGATTGAAGATGAAGAGAGGAAGCAAGAAGACTAAAAGAAGAAGCAGAAGACCAGAAGAAGGACCGGGCCAGGAGAAGATGGAGGAAGAAAGAGCTATTTTACAAAATAAAGGACTTGTCAAAAACTGCCTCGTTTTTTTTTTTTTTTACACTACACTTCATTTTTGGTGAATAGGTAGAGCTACAATGTACCCCAAACCTATTCACATAGGGGGGGCTGGGATCTGGGGGCCCCCTTATTAAAGGGGGCTTCCAGATTCCGATAAGCCCCCCCCCACCGGCAGACTCTCACAAGCACCAGCCAGGCTTGTGGGGAAGAGGCTCTTGTCCCCATCAACATGGGGACAAGGTGCTTTGAGGTGGAGGGGCAGAGCCCCCCCTCCCCCAAAGCACCCATACTCCCCATGTTGAGGGCATGTAGCCTGGTACGGTTCAGGGGGGGGCGCTCGCTCGTCCCCCCCCCATCCTAACCGTCCAGGGCTGCATGCTCGGATAAGGGTCTGGTTTGGATTTTAGGGGGACCCCCACATCAAATTTGTTTTAATTTTGTTCCCCTTAATATCCAAACCAGACCCGAAGAGCCTGGTTTGAACTGGGGGGGGACCCCACGCACTTTTTTCCAGTGATTTTTTTGTATATTGCCACGATTTTAAATGACTATTTTTCCTATGGAAATGTCTTTTAGCTTTGGCTATATTCTACACCTCACAGAGATGCGCCCTTTTAAACACAGGCTAAGGACACCCCCAGGCACAATATTTAAAGGAATTTTTCTTTTTTTTTTCACTTTAAGCATTATTTAAATCACTGCTCCTGAAAAAATTATCATATTAAAAACTTTTTTTTTCATTGATACATGTCCCCTAGGGCAGGACCCAGTCCCCATACACTTTTTAGGGCAAAAACATTGCATATAAGCCTTTAAAATGAGCACTTTTGATTTATCATGCTCGCGTCCCATAGACTCGGTGTTCGGATGTTCGCCCTGAACTTTTTGTCTGTTCGCATGTTCTGGTGCGAATCGAACCGGGGGGTGTTTGGCTCATCCCTAGTTATCATGGGAAAAATGGGTCTCCACTGAAGCTTTATCACCAATCCTTGTTTCCACAACAACTCAAATTTTTCATAATTCAATTTTCGTAGGGACAAAAAGTGAGATAAAATCTTCTAAACAGCAAAACAAACCTTACAGGGCTGTTACCCCTTCCCTATGTTATCCAAAAAACTTTAAAAATATTGTTTTGGCTAGAGCTACACTTAAAAAATGTACTTGTTCTGACTTACAAACAAATTCAACTTAAGAACAAACCTACAGGCCCTATCGTGTTTGTAGCCCAGGGACCGCCTGTATAAAGAAAAGTGACAAGGGTGGGAATGTGGTCCTACTGAGTAAGTCCATGTATGAGATGGAGGTTTTGAGGCAACTCAGTGATAACATGACATATAAAAAAATCTCGGAGAACCCATTTCCAACCCTTGTAAGAACTCTTTACTGTATACTTAAGCTGGGACTGGATGAGGGCCTACTCGCTAAAAAGGAATATGATTATCTAAGTGTGGAAGAATTTAACATCCCAACTTTTTATATCATTCCCAAACTGCCAGGCAGGCCAATTGTGTCTGCAATAAAGGGCCCTGTGGTAAAAAAATGGGAAAATATGTGGACTCCCTAATAAAGGAAGTGGTGTATCATCTCCCTTCCTTTGTTAAAGATACAGAGGATGTCCTAAATAAACTAAAACATCTAACGATACCAAAATAAGTTTCTCTACCCGGAACACGGGAACCGGCCGGTTTGCTTTATAGTGAGCAAAAGGGCATCAGAAAGACATCTTGCAGTGATTTATGGAGAAGTGCTGCCTGAGTTATTCCATCTTTGTGGTCACATGAGAAGTGCTTGGAGTTGGAGGAGCTTTAATTAAGTGGTGTGGAAATTACGGTGAATCCAACATATACCCCTGGCTGGGGAATAGCCAAACGCTCAGCTTCCAGCTGGGTCTGGTAAGCTCCCTAAATTCGTTGGTGGATGCACTTATGTTCTAAACACACTGGGTGTCCTGTCGGATAATTTATATGTTGTTAATCCTGCATCTGACACACATTCAAGATTGTGATTACGATACCATATGTGGACTTATTGTTTACTATTCGCACTCTTTCTTCATTGAATTTGTCCTCATTTGTAGCGCAGCCCTAAATATATTTTATTTTCTATATACTTTTAGTATTTGGCTGCAGCTAGACCTTGACCAATAGCGCAGTTTACTTTGTCCTCATCTAACGATACCAGCTGGAGCCCGTTTAGTAGGGATAGATGTAGAAACATTATATACGTCTATCCCTTACAATTGGGGACTTAAAGCAGTAACCCACTTCTTGGAACTTGAACATCCTCTACTTGGTGCTCATAATGAGTTTGTTATGGAACTCCTGGAGTTCATGCTTAATAATAACTTTTTTCCAATTTCTTTGAAATAACTATCACCAACTGAGAGGTACGTGTATGGGAGCGCTGTGGGCTCCAGCATATGCGTGCCTCCACCTTTGCTGTGGGAAGAGGAGAGGGTGTATAAGTCCTTGATGTACCTCAGCCACTGTGTTGTATGGCTGAGGTACATTGATGACGTACTCATGGTGTGGAATGGGACAATAGAACAACTGGTATGCTTTATGAATGAGCTAAATCAAAATGAAAAGGAATATTAGACTTACCTATTCCCACCATGAGAAGACAATATCTTTCCTTGATTTACAAGTCTCCATTGAAGGTACGAAAGTTATTACCAAAACCTTTCATAAAGAAATGGCAGCAAACACCCTACTTCAGGCTCAAAGCCATCATCCTAGGTCCCTGATGCAGGGAATTCCAACTGGCCAATTTATGCGAATTAGGAGAAAGTGCTCTAATGATCATGACTTCAGAGAGGAAGCTAAAGATATGTACCAATGCTTTAGAGAGAGAGGATATCCCCACAGGATTCTAAGGAAAGCAAAAAAGAAAGCAGGTGATTGTGAACAAAAATCCCTTTTTGAAAAAAGAAAAGGAGCTAAACATGAAACTGATCCAAAACAGATGAAACATCCGAGAATTATAACTAGGTATGGCTCACAGTTGTGCCAAATTGAAACAATCTTAAAGAAACATTGTCATGTTTTAACTATGTCCCCAATGCTTGCAGAAATAGTAGGCCCCTAACCATTGATGACGGCAAGAAGAGCCTGCAATCTTAATGATGCATTGGTGCACTCAGAACTTCAGAGGACCCCAACTAAAAACTAGTTAGCAGACCTCACTGGAATGTATGCCTGTTTACATTGCCACATCTGCAAATATGTTAATAAGACAGATGTGCTTGGCAATTCTGATGCAACAAAGGAATTTAAAATCAAAAAAATTATTAACTGCTCAACAACAAGGGTAATATACATTATCTCACAAAAGGGATTACACCCCTCACATTTTTGTAAATATTTTATTCTATCTTTTCATGTGACAACACTGAAGAAATGATACTTTGCTACAATGTAAAGTAGTGAGCATACAGCTTGTATAACAATGTAAATTTGCTGTCCCCTCAAAATAACTCAACACACAGCAATTAGTGTCTAAACCGCTGGCAACAAAAGTAAGTAGACCCCTAACTGATGTCCAAATTGGGCCCCATTAGCCATTTATCCTCCCTGGTGTCATGTGACTCATTAGTGTTACAAGGTCTCAGGTGTGAATGGGGAGCAGGTGTGTTAAATTTGGTGTTATCATTCTCACTCTCATACTGGTTACTGGAAGTCATGGAAGAGTGGAAGAGGATCCAGTGGCAACCTCTGAAGCTCTGGTAAACTCCATGCCCAAGAGGGTTAAGGCAGTGCTGGAAAAGAATGGTGGCCACACAAAATATTGACACTTTGGGCCCAATTTGGACAGTGGTTTAGACATTAATGGCTATGTGTTGAGTTATTTTGAGGGGACAGCAAATTTACACTGTTATACAAGCTGTACACTCACTACTTTACATTGTAGCAAAGTGTAATTTCTTCAGTGTTGCCACATGAAAAAATAGAATAAAATATCTACAAAATGTGAGGGGTGTACTCACTTTTGTGAGATACTGTATATGCTATGCTGTCCCGGCAATAAGATTTATGTAGGGGAGACTTAAAGGCAATTACGCATCAGAATTGGCAAACACATCACAAGCATTAGGAAAAAAGATGATGACCGTCCTCTAACAGTGCATTTCACCCAGTGTCACCAAGGCAATACAAAAGGCCTAACGCTCAAAGGTATCTATGTATTGAATCTACCAACAAGAAGAGGGGGTTTTGACACTATTCTCCCTCAGAAGGAGAAAATGTGGATATATAACTTAGGATCTTTAGTTTCACATGGTTTGAATAATGAATGTAACCTTCAACCCTTTTTGGAGGTATGATTTGTCTAATCCCCCTTGTCTGTCAACGTCCGGGATTAATTGGGTCAGTAAAAGAAAAGGAATGGCTCTGTCTTAACCCCTTTGGATTGGAGTAGTATAGTATGGCTGTCTCCTACATAAAGGTTTATAGGCGCCTTTAACTATCTATCAATTTGTTTTCCCTCCGTTGATATGGATGGACATAAATATCTCCATCTAAATAATATGGGGTTAATAAAATTTCCAAACTGGGCAGAGCTAAGTAAAATCAGGGAATTTTTTTGGGATAGAGGGGCATAAAAACTATTGATATAGCATCGAACTTAACTAAGCCATGAACAAATAAAAGTAAATTCTTATTTGCATAATAAACGGAATAAGAATTTACTTTCCCTGATGAAGTCACCTGGGCGTGACGCTACACGTTGGGATTGAGCTACAGGCTAAGCCGGAAGTGACGTAGGCATATGAGCCCGCTGCTTGTGGAGTATTTGCTTGTTGTTTATCTTAAAAAGTGAGTGTAACTAGATGTTTTTAATCAATAAACCTGTGGTTAAATGTTATCACACTATTGGCCACTCCTAATTTAAACACCACCATTATTGAGGTTATCGCCCAGGACCCCGGAGTACCATAGAGGAGACCATCCACCAGAGAGTGCCCCAGGATGGATGATTCCCACCAGGACCCCTAGAGGCAGGCGAATCCATGTGGACTCCCTCAGAACTCCATCTGTCTAATAGTGTTATCTTACAACAGTGAGGTGAGAGGCAAGAGAGCTCTGTGTTGCCACAGCAAGGAAAGCCAACTGCAATCTGTAATCATGGTGGGACTATGAAAGTGATTGATCATATTGTTGCACACAGAACCCCACACCTACTTTGTTGGATTTTTGGACTATTGCAATCTTATTTTCTCTTGCCCCATTAGAGTTATCACACTTTTTTAACACTATAGCGTTCAGCCATTAAGTCAGGACCCATACACGGCAGCTTTGATATATGATAAGGTCTTCAACAAGATTGCTGATAAACCCCTTCTCGGCCAAACTACTGACATACTGCAACAAGTTGATAGATTCTCAACAAAAGGGCTGATTAACCCCTTCTTGGACTATTGGAATCTTATATTAAGTCAATAAAGCCACATTCATAAGACGTCCCCGGTTTCAGGGGACAGTCCCCGGATTGAGGACACTGTCCCCGGACCAAGTCTGTCCCCGGTTTTGTCCCCGGATCGGATTTGAACAGGGGTCCGGGCAATTTCAAAGACAGTCAGTGCAGAATTGAAAAATAAAAAATCTGAATTACACACCCTTGCTCCTACTAGCTTAGGGGGTGTATTTTTTCCATTATCTGTGCTCCTTTCTAATGATCATGAGCTGGTGGGTGCAGAGGGACTATTTCTTCACTGTCGGGCACATGCCTATTCGGCTCCCGCTCGCCTGTTTTTCTGCCTTGGCTCAAGTCCCGGCCAGCCGCCTGCCTATCTCCTTGCCTTCCCTGGCGGAGTGATCTTCCTTTGCTCCCCACCCAGTAGTAGCCAGAGCTCAGAGAGTGAGACTTGAGAGGCTGTGAGGCAGGCGGCAGAGGCAACAGGCAGAGAGAGGTAGCTGAGCTCAGCTGACAGTGTACAGCAGCAGGAACAGAGGGGAAGCGGATCCAATCGTGGGACTGCCAGTGCCTTCAAGGCTTCAACACCGGTGTGCTTTGGGGGGTGTCTGTGAATAGACTACATTGCACTGTGTCTGTCTCTCTGGCATAAAGGTTGGTATTATAGCTCACAGGCAGCAAGCACTCTATCATGGCTCTGGCTGGCAGTGCACGGTCACAGTGTGTCACATAACATGGCTGCTGGGTGCTGATTTTGTTAACCTATTGGTCATAAGTATCAGCACCCAGCAGTCATGTTATGTGACACACTGTGACCGTGCACTGCCAGCCGAAGCCATGATAGAGTGCCTGCTGCCTGTATGTTATCATAATGCTGATGATCATAACCAGTTGCAGACTGCCCCATAGCAGATTTACTGCTACAGGGCGGTCGTGCTGCACAGGATCATGCATATATATACATGTGATACTTCATTTCTGGGTATTGGAGCCGATCAGCGGGTCCATACCAGCTGATCGTTCTGTACACAGGCAGAACGGAGGTTTGCCTATATAAACAAGGCAGATCGCCGTTTTGTCAGTATGGAAGACATTGATCCTGTGTTCCTGCAAATCAGGGTCAGGGATCTATGCCTTCCCTTAGTAAAAGTACCTCCCCCACAGTGAGAAAACACTAGTTAGGCAAACATTTAACCCTTTGATTGCACTAGATGTTAACCTCTTCCCAGCCAATATCATTAGTACAGTCACTGTATTAGTGTCACTGGTTCCCGCTAAGTGTGAAAAGTGAATTGTTCAATATCGCAGTCCCGCTATAAGTTGCTGATTGCCACCATTACTAGTAAAAAAAGATGTCCCTGGATTTAATTTTAAAAATCTGGTCACCTTAACTTATTATCGCAGTGTATTTGTATGTAGGGATTCTACGCAGACTACACCAATGTAACAGGGGAATTACACTGACCACCAATGTAACTGGGAGATTTTTACACTGACCACTAATTTAAGGGAGATTTACTCTAACCACCAATGCAAGAGGTGATTTCTACACTTACCACCAATCTAAGGAGGGATTTACACTGACTACCAGTGAAAGGAGGAATTTACACTGACCACCAATATAAAATCAATGTAAGGTCTCCAACAGTACTGGTCTGAGGTGCAGAGGATCTCCCAGCAATTCACAGACTTTCCCATCCTGAGGGATATGGCCTTCTTCTTACTCCACTGCTCACAAATACCGCTAAGAACCTATAAGAAATCAATCCTTCGTCACCTGACTAATGCCGCCAAGGCCCGTGTCACGTGTTGGAAAGACCCCAATCCCCCCTCCATCTCTATGTGGCTTAATAAGGTCAGAAGTGTGAACTCGCTGGAAGATCTGGTACTCACATCCAGAATAGAAGAGAACGATATATAAAGACATGGGCTTACTGGAACATGTTTGTATTTTCAGACGAGGGGAAGTCCCTCTTGAAGAGCTGTTCTGGAGAATGAGCCTTCTAGCTTTTGGTACGTTTTTTCTACGTTCACGTTTCCCATCTCCCTGATCTCCCACCCCCCCCTTTTTTTATTTTTCCTCTCTCTCCCCATACTCCTTTCCTATATGCTCTTCCTAACCCCCACCCCCCCCCCCCTTTGCCCCATCTCTCGTTTCGACACCCCACAGCTGTCTCCATGTTCTTGTGATTTGGTCCCCCCTATTTAAAATGAACGTAGTATCCACAAATTGTACAGGCTGTAACTGTTCATCATCGGATCATTTGATGTGCGTTCACCAATGTAGTGTTAATGTCGGTTAAACATTTTTTTGAATTCAGTATCCCATCTTTACACTGTGTTGTTATGGTCTGTACCAATGCTAACTGTTTCAAAGTACCCCTTGAACTGGGGATGTTATATAAGCTGTTGGATACTGTCTATAAATGGGAAGGCTGACCTCAGGTCAGCCTGTTTTTGTTGGAGGAGTCTGGCTCGTATATAACCCAGCCTCCTCCTCCTATTGTTCTCGGCGTCTCCTGTTTACTTTTCTGACATGGCCTTCCGGGTTCCGGGTTCTTGACATCAGAATGGCTCAAGGATTGGACAGAGCAAGCAGTGGGTTCTCCATTGCAGCGGCGTGTGGCGGTCCACAGGCCAGATGAGGCAACCAGATGCCAGGCATTGCTCCTACTTTTGGAGTCCTGTTTTTCACAGGTTAGTGATCCTTCCAGAATGTGCCACGCTCGCAGAGCGGCGGGGAGCGATTCACAGGTAAGGCGGCTGTTTTCACTGGCTTCACCATTGCAGGGGGGGGGGCAGCCTGACACGGAGGTATGGCACAAAGGCCCCCACATGGTACACGCTCCGCTGCAGTTACTCTGCATAACTTCAGAGGCAGCAGGGGACATCAGCATGGGAGGTTGTAAGATGGGCCGGCTGCCCGGTTTTCACTGCACAAGGCCGGCTTCAGGGTGGTCTGGAGGGGCACTGTCGGGCTCACCAGCATTACGGGAGGTAGACACCTGGTCTCGTCTATACCACACGGGGTCTCAGCAGGCCGTGCAGGTGCAGGCATTCTTCTCGCAGACAGACTGGGGGGGGTTGCATAGCAAGGCGGCACATCGAAGCGGTGTTCTGTGCAATGGTTATCATGTATGTTCCAGGGGCATTTCTCCATTTCTACCAGGCTGAACCTGCTGCACAATAGTGCACGAGATTGGTATTTGTTCAACACAGCTTGGTTCTTAAGTTGCTGGGTTCTGTATTGTTTTACCATTTTCATGTCAGTAAGCATGGGTAGGGGGGTGGGGTTACTGGCCCCCAGCCAGGTCACTGCCAGCTCACGCAGGGGCATCCTAGGTACAGGCACCCCCCCACCTGGCAGTGCAGGCACGGGCCCCCACCCCCCCTGCTGAGCTCAACTTGCATGCTTCTCCAAGTTTCACAAGCAGTAGTAGGTCAGGAATTACTGTTCAATTCCTGGTTGAAAAATTTTACAAGGTTCCACTCTCCTTGTATACACCGCATCATTTCATGCTTGTCAACTGAATCTCTCTGCCCACATTCACAGGCATCAGAGGAGGGGGACAGCAGTCATATTCCGGCTTAGCTTTTTTGCTTGTGCCTGTGTTTGTTCCATTCAAATTGTTGTTGGGGCATGTCACAGGGTTGGGGGAGGGGAGTTCCGGCCAGCGGATGTTACTGGGTTCCTCTATTTGTTCCACCATTTCAAATGTCAGGAAGCAGACAGCAATGTGCGGCAATATCACTAGGGTACTATGTCAGCCATATCAGCATCTATTCAGCATAGCTTAATAGATAACAGGGGCAGCATTTCTGATCTTTTCAGCACCACGGCTGTCCTTCTGCCCACCTTGGAGCCACGGAGGAAGGATCAGCACATCATTTCTGCAGGCAGGTCTCCTACACGTAGGTAGAGGCAGGTCGACAGCATCAGTCAGGGGGGGTAGGCGGGAGGGGGTCTGGAGGTTGGCGCAATTGGAGCCTCTATCTTACACAGCATGGTCTTCAGGTTCATAGCATTCACCCCCCCACATGGCAGGTTACTCTCAGGCTTTTCGGGGCTGCCCCACACATGGGCATTTAGATCACAAAAAAAAAAACCCTGGGTGAGGCATCAGCTTCTTTATTTGTTTCCTTTCTTAGTTTTCCCGAGCTCAGGAAAGCCACTTTAGCTGACACAGTCAGTAGCCAGGTTGGTGAGTTTTGATCAATGTGGGAAGGTAGCTTCTCGTTTAGGTTGGGTTACTTGCCTGGAACAGTTAGATTAGCATGTGACTTATGTTCCTTTTCCTTGATCATTTGACCAGAAAGCAAGGGTATGGGTCTCAGTGTTATTTCTGTCACATACACGGCTAGGTTCAATAGTTAGATGTTGGCAGCATAACACTGGCATTTTCTCATTACCTGTCATGTCTACAGGTACCAACAGATTGCATGAATTGATTCTAATTGGCTTGTTTGCTCATCTGTTGCACAATCATACAATTGTGCCCTGTCATGTCTTCAGGTACTCATAGGTCTGAGTGTGTGTTTTTTTAATTGCAGACACCCAGGTGGCTTGACCTAGTTCTGCCATTGTGATCATGTTTATCACATGGCTTGTCCAAAGGGTATGGCGTTTCAGTCAACTAGCTGGTAGTACGTCATTTCATCTTGGAAACATGCTTATTTACGTTTTGCTTGGTAATGTCTCAGGCTGAGGACATTGGAGATTTTCCATCTATCCCCCTTCGCTGGCTAGAAGCTCTAAACACGGGGGTTCACCTTCATGGAGAGTCTGGTGTTAGGACCTGGGCTTGAACCTGGGGCCTCTTCTGTGTCTGGCAATGCCTCTACTTACTGAGCCACCTGGAATGCTGGCCAGCTCCGTAGACAAATCCTTGAATGATCCTGTCTTGAATCTTGTGTGCCGTGAACCTTGAACTCTTTGCCCCTCCCATGAACTACCTGATATAAGCCATGTCTCTGCATTTCATCTTTGCCAGAATATTGTGCCTTCACCAGCCAGTATCTTGCTTTTGCTTCCTCTGCTGCCGATCATATCTTAGCAACCATCCATTACCGACATTTGGCTTGTTCCTCGACTACGCTTCTGCTTGATCCCAACCTGCAAACCATCCGTTACCGACATTTGGCTAGTTTCTCGACTACGCTTCCGCTTGATCCTTACCTGCTAGATCTGCTACTGGACCCCCGGCTTGTTCACCTCCTGGTGGGGCTATCCTGAGGACTGTGACCTGGTACTAACCCGCAGCAAAGTCCATCTCCATCATCAGGAGCTCTGGTGAATACCGGTTGGTACTTAGACCACGCACCGCAGGTGAACCCATGTCATCAACCAGGGGACCTGCGTGAATATCTGCTCCACTGCTACAGCTAATGGCCTCCGAGCCTGCTCCAGACAATGACACCTGGACCATTCCGAAGCTGATGGTCGAGTTTAAACACAGGGGCATTTCGTATCCAGCTTCAGAGCGAAAAGCAGAACTATTTAGATTGCTGTTTCTCAGAGCTTCTGGGTCAGATGCCGAACAAGTGACTCTGCGTTCAGTTGCTTGTTCATTAGCTCAAATTCACGCTACCTTGAATTTTTTGGTCATATCCAGCCAAGAGTTAAGGTCCAAGGTGGAAGCCTTGGAAAGTCGACCAAATGCAGCCCCTGAGGTGGTAGCCGTTCCGGGTATTCCAGTGGTGTCAAGTTTCGCTCCAGCATTGGCATGTACTAGCATGTGTACTCCTTCAGTTACTCCCGCACATTTCGTACCAGTTAACTTTAGGAAGGACATAATAGAAGGGAAGGGTGTTAACCTGGCTTCCCTTTTGATTGCAGCGCATGACGTGGCCGACAACAGGTCATATGCTTGTGGGGACGTTTCAGTGGTGGTTAAGGCCAGGGATCATAGGCTCAGCCACAAACTTTCTATCCCCAAATTTGTGCTAGCCTTTAGCACATACAGAGACGTAATTTGTTCAGTACAACCGTTGAGGAGGGAGGAGATGGATCCATATTTATATGCAGTGGTGGAGCTGGGTCATAAATACGGCGGATCTGCATTTTATGATTATCACCGTTCCTTTTCAGCTAAGGCAGTCGCTATTTTTGTTAAACATCAGGTGATGATTTTTGGGGTAACATTGACACGGAATGGTCCGCAGTAACTGACAGCCCTACTCCGGTTGACAAATTGGGCCATCCAATACGTTATTTGGGCAAGGCTCAAATTTGGAACAACTACAACCAAGGGTCCTGTAATTACAATCAATGTCGGCTCTTGCACATCTGCGCAAACTGTTTAAGAGCTCACCCCAAGTCCGCATGCTCTCTGAAACAACCAAAAGGGTCTTGACTAAGCCGGGTGAACGTACCCTTATAACAGGCCTGGTTGGCGGCACACCCATCTCCCACAGTAAGGGAATTTTTAGTTGAAGGTTTTACCTGAGGTTTCCACACTGGTTTAATGGCCCTTCCTCAGAGCATTTTCGAATGTCCTAATTTACAATCAGCAAACAGCAAAATGGAGGCAGTAGATGTGTTGCTGCAGTCAGAAATCAACAAGGGGTTTGTCATCAGGCCTTTTTCAGTTCCTCCGTTCGACAGCTGGAGGGTTAGTCTGATTGGTGTGGTCAAAGGTAAGTTTAACAATAGACTCTGTTTTTTTTTTTACAGAGTAACAACAATAGATTCTGTTTAATCTATGATTTGTCAGCCCCTCATTCCTCTCAGGTACCCAGCTTAAAATCCTTGATCCCATTAGAGGAGTTTTCGCTCAAATATGCTTCTGTGGATCAGGCGATTCAATGCATTATCAAATTGGGTGAGGGGCCTGTCTTTCCAAAGCAGACATTTCGGATGCGTTTAAGTTATTGCCTATCCAGCCCACTCTTTGGCAATGACACGGTTTGAAGTGGCGGGGAGCTTAATATTTCACCACCAAACTTACATTTGGATCCAAGAGCAGTCCTTGGCTGTTTGACACATTTGCTCGGGCCCTCAGTTGAATTCTCTTGCACGTGGAGGGTTGCCAGGAGGTCATCCATTACGTGGATGACTTCCTGTTGATCAAAGTTGCGAAGCAAGCCCCCACTGACTTGCAAACATTGGTTTCAGTGTTGTCAACTCTCAATGTTCCTCTGGCAGCTAAGAAGGTCCGGCCAAGGCACTGTTTTTTTGGGGTATCATATTGGACACACAGTTGATGCAGGCCAGCTTACCTGCTGACAAACTGGTAAGGATCAGAGAACGAATTCATTAATTTACGGTTTCTCAGGCATGTTCCAGGCTAGAATTACAGTCACTCTTGGGAAAGTTAAATTTCGCCATGAGGATAATTCCTCAAGGCAGATCTTTTGTTTCCAGGCTTTTGACACTATTACCCTTGGCCACGGATTCTGACTCCCACATCAAACTGGATGCCGCGGCCTTGGCAGATCTGAACATGTGGGACGAGTTCCTGCAACGTTGGAATGGGGTTTTGATGTTCATTCCTGCGGCTTTGGAATCACCCCACCAGGGTGGTGTCTGATGCAGCAGCTACCAGGGGTTTTGCAGCCATATTTGGAACTCATTGGTTGGCAGGTCCATGGCCAGAGGAGGTTAGGTCAGTCCCAGGTTTTGACAGGACATCAACATTATTCAAAATCTATCCCATAGCGGCTGCCGCTCAGGTTTGAGGCCATCTGTGATCAGGAAACACAGTCATATTTTTTACGGACAACGAAGCGGCAGTAGAGATCATTAACAAGCGCAGGTCCAATTCATTAATGATTATGTCATTCCTGTGCAGATTGATTTGGCTCTCCCTACATTGGAGGTTCCACATCAATTGTGTGTTTGTTCAAGGCGTAGCAAACATTGCGGCTGATGTGCTGTTTCGCTTTAACTATCCATTATTTTTCCAGCAGGTCCCAGAGGCAGACGGTTGTGCCACCCCATGCCCAGTTTATTCCCTGCTCAGGATGGATTGAGTACGTTACAGGCCGGCGCTAGAGGGTTGATCACTAGTTTCCTGTCAGCCAATACAAGGAAGGCATACAATACCGTGTGGGAGGTTTTCAAGTCTTTCTCTGCTCAGTATCCACAACCAGACCAGTATGACATTCAGTACGTCTTAAGCCTCGTACGCACGGTGCAACGGTCGTACAACAGCTTGTTGTACGATCATCCGACCATTAGTACGCGCGATTAGAATAGCCGACGTGCAACGGTCGTACAACAGAAGTTGGATGAACAGACTAGAAAACTATTGTTGTACAACAAGCGGTCATACAACTGTTGTACCGGGTGTACAGAGAAGTTGGTCCAACAAGTTGTGCATGCAAAACAGGCATGCTCAGAATTCAGGAATGCCTGGAAGTGTCCATTCGTGTAAAACTATGTTCCTAATTTACAAATCATATTCACCTGAACTGCCTCTTTATACGTAACACGTCACCACGTTAAGCTTGGTCGTACGATCGCTTAGTGCACGTCAGTATGTGAGACACAACAGCCGACATACGATTTTGGACGTCCGATCGTACGACCGTCGCATCCTGTGTATGAGGCTTTAGCGTTCATTTCTTTTTGCCACTTTCAATTAAAGCTGTTCTACTCCACCATCAAAGCCTATCTAGCTGGCGTCCAACACTTCATGTCTCTGCAATACCCGAACATGTCTTCTTTGTTTTCAGCGCACCCCATCAGGGCAATTTTGAAAGGGATCCAAAAAAGCAACCCACCAGCTGCAGTCAGCAGGCTCCCGGTTTCAGGGCAACTGTTCCGAGCCATGTTGGACATCCTCTCCAATGCACCATTTGGGTAGTGAGCGAGCATGGTCATTAAAGCAGCAATGTACCTAGCCTTTTATGGGTTTCTAAGGCCTAGTGAATTTTCAGTTTCAGGCGCACAATCCCGTCCATTGTCAATCAAACAACTAACGAGACACCGGGATCATTTTCGACTACACTTGGGAGTTTGCAAGACATGACAATTAGGTGCCGGTCAGGGCTGATCATGGGCGGGTGCACGGGGTGCACTGCACCCAGGTGCCGCAGAGGTGAGGGCACCGATGTGCAAGTGCTCCCCTCCCTCCTCCTCTCCAGGGTTGTTCTTATCATGGAGCAGCACGAGTGCAGCCAATCCCCGTCCTCTTCCTGTTCTCCGCTTATTACAACTTCAAGCAGCCACAGTCTGTGATCAGGGAGAGCTGTTGGCTGCATGTGCTGACCGGGAGAGAGAGCCGCACTTCCTTCTCTGTCAGAGTAGCTGTGGCAGGGAGTGTGGGCAGCAGAGCGTCTCTCTGTGTTCCCCCACCCACCCCCCTTCCTTCCTTTTCTGGTCAGCAGCTCCGCATGGAGTGTGTGGGGGGGAGGGGCGCCTTAGCAGACAATCATCTGTGTACTGCAGAGCAGAGGTACTAGCTGGGGCGGGGGATTTGTGAAGAGATGAGAACAGTGAGCAATAGGGGAAAATTTGAGAAGGGGAAGATTGTTGGATTTGAAAAGTGGTGAGACTTGAGAGCTGTAAAAAGAGGGGGAGGGGTGAACTTGTGAAGAGGTGAGAGCCCTAAAGTGTGTGTGTTGGGGGGGTGAATTTGTAAAAAGAGGTGAAGAGGGGAAGACTTGAGTTGTTCACATGGGGTACAGAAGTGAGCTGTGCATGGGGGGTGCAGAAGTGAGCTGTGTATGAGGGGTACAGAAGAGAGCTGTGGATGGGGGGTACAGAAGTGAGCTGTGCATGGGGGTACAAAAGTGAGTTGAGGATGGGGGGTACGTGGGGGGTACGTGTCGAGTGAA